>LPNX010686127.1:4741-56001 GCA_001517045.1 Pseudotsuga menziesii | reverse complement strand
TATATATATATATATATGTATCAATGTTCACTAGTCGCATGCCCTAAGCAAGTCCATAACATATAAGTATAGCATACATAAACCATCAAAATTCACCATTGTCGGGCATCACAAAAATATATTAATCAAGGTGAGAAACTAGAATGGGTTTAAAATTTCAATTTCCCCTTATCTAGTGCCCCTCGCCAATATACACATATTATCATTCTTGCAAGTAAAAACTGGGAAACATTATTGAAAGATATTAAAGGAAAGTTTGGGATACCATTTAAGGTGGGAAGAAGGTCATTCATCTTTTATTTAGATTACCCTCTAATGGAAATACTCATACTCCAATTCCTCTAATTCTAATTAGAAAAATTATTTGCACTGGGGTGTGTATTGGATTTAGTTGGGGGTAGACAATGAACCCTCATTTTGTCTATTTTGAGACACTTTTTCTTCTTTTCCAAATCATGTAATATTTTGCTAATAATTAACCCTTACTATTGTCCTTTTTGTATTTTGAGTATGGATTAAGGCTTGAAGTAACGTCATCATATTTATTATATTTTCGTTTGATTTTTAACATACTATCAAGAAATGGAAAGTATATTTTGTGCTTACTTGTAATGTCCATTTTTTGAATTTTATCAAAATGACCAATTTTTCACTTTTTCTCCTATTTCTACCTTTGACTAGTTTTGATGTCTAGGTCTCCAAATTGACCCAAATGCTCCCAAATATTTTGATAAGGTGTATGAATTATATTAAGACTTGAATATGATTTTTAGGGATTATTTATGACCCTCCAATTACTTCTTCAAACTTGTTTAATATTCTGGTCAAAGTAGGAGTCTTTACTAGCAAATAGGGGTTCCAATTCCCCTTAGGTAAATGTTGGAAATGGCTTCTCAAATGCTCCCAAACCAACTCGAATTTCTGAAAAGAGGTAGAGGATTTTTAAGGGAAATTTTAAAGGTATAATATGCATCATTATTCAGTTTATATAAGCTATTATGACCCTCTCCCAAACATCTACAAAAATCACTAATTCGACCCTTAGGGAAATGACACCAAATCTTCTCCAAATGCAATTAAACTAAGTAAAATGACCTTAAATGCTTGAGTGTTGAACATGAAACTTGTAATAATCATACATTATAGTCCATTAATCATAAATATATCATAGAGACAATCTTCCATTTGAAATAATCAGCATTATCATGGCATGCATCAATATAGTGGGGAAATGGTCATTGTTTTCTCATTAATAGTCACTTTTACATACAACCCTTTGATATTTTGACCCGATACTTTTTGAGAATGAATAACAGAGAATATTGATCTTATTAAAATCATAAATGGATAGTTAAATTATCTCCCAATTCGAAATCATTAGCATTACAACGGTTCATAACAAGATAGTGGGGAAATGGCACTATTTCTTCATTGTTTAACATTTTTACGTGAAATCATTTGGTATTTCAACCTGATAGTCTTATAAAATTGAAATACAAAGAATTTATATCAGAAAATAAAATAACAAGGCATTATAATCTTCCCCAAATATATCAATAGCTCACCCAAAGCTCAATCCCTCCATCAGCAAGAATATGCAATAAAAAATGGAAATGGTTGAGAGAAAGTGCTGCACTAAAAGGAACCAAGAGATTTCCTATATCTTACACCTGAAAATACAAATCCATTAAATCTTCATGAAATATCTGAGTGGCCTCTCCAAACACCAACTTGTATGGGAATCTTTCACCCTCGAAATTGGCTAAGGAAAGAAACTAGTCATCCACTAGCTCTCTCAATTTACAAATGAAAATTTATCAAATGTTCAAAAGATTCACTCATTCTTTGTTCTTGACATTTATAAAGTTTCCAATATCTCTATGGGTCGAATTCCTTCCAAGATATGCATTCCAACTCTATTTGGGAAGAGATTCCAAAGAATGCCACTTGTACAACAATTCCTAGTCTTCCACTTCCACCAAATCACATGTGGAAGCATCTTAGATGCCCCAACTCCCTTGAGCGCCCTCTTGGAGCTATTTTTATCCCTGAAATGTCATATGTGTCATATTTCAGCCTTCATATCTGATTTGTGTCATAGGTGTCATAGCATCTTCATCATTGTTGTCATAGAGCTAGGGAATCTAGTCCAAGTGTCTCACTAGCTCCAAAATCCCTCTTCCTCGTCCATGGGAGTTACTCTTCCACTCCAATTAGACCTTAATTGATTCATTCCAAGTATATTTACCTTCCAACTCATCACAATACCATTTTTCTTCTTATGGATTCGAAATGACAAGAGGAGGATGCCATGTGGCATAGAAAATCTGGCTTGTGTGGGTCCCACATCATCCATGTGTCTTCATGATAAATTGCCACTTTGATTTTCCATTGTATTTATTTATTTATATACTTTATTAAATATTTATTCAATTCTAATTTTCAAACATCATCTATTGTCCCCCTTATTCCAAATCCCAAATCTTCCACCCCCAACCTAGGAAACTAGTAATTTTCCTCCTTGGCAATTATTTGACCCTTAGCATCAATTTGAAAACTCTCATGAATATGGAAAATATGATTAGGAAATTGTGACCCAATGCAAAATTTGGTACATTAAAAATCCTCCCTTCCTAATATTGCTTTTCCTCAAGCAATTTCAAGCATGGGTGTTGAAGAACCTGCTTTCTGTATGATTCTTTGAAGTTGCCACTGAGTTTCCCAACTTTGATTCTTTGAGATTCCATGAAGATTTTAGAGAGGAACCACCATTATTGTTGCTACACTACTCTAATTAAAATCACTTTATTAAGTTGGGAATCCATCTCCCATACTGTTTGTTTCCCAAAAAAATTGAAATCAATGGGACTAAAAACTATCCCAGGGTCCCATTTCTTGTATTGCACTCCAACACTTAAGAGTGCTCTCCAACCCATACCATTAGGAAAGAGAATTCCAAGATACCATTTTCTTGTATGCATTCTTACAAACATCATGAGTAAATAATATATATCATCAAAGCACATAACAACATAATACAAATGTACATCAAGGAGGTGCCTCATCAAAAAATCATGAAAGTGCTTATACCTCCATGTAAGTAGACAACCATTTTCCAAGTTCATACAAGCTTCAAGTGACCAATTATATCTGCTCCAATGACATAGGTGAGGATCCCATGTCCTATAATGCTGCTCCGAAATGATGTGATATGCATCAAAATATTCAGACATGTATTCTTTCATCCAAGAAGTGAATGAAGAATCTCCACTCAAATATGAACCAAATAATGAGCAAAAAAAACAAGGAGACTTCAAATGACTCAAAGAAGTCTCACCAATACATCCATGAATGAGAGGACCATAAAGATATAACAAATTATGTGGTTGGAAACAAAAAAATTCTCCAATCATAAATCTATTCACCCCAGTTTTGGATGAAGTTCCTCCAACATAAAATGAACGAAGTGTTGAGAAAGAAAAACCATGAGTCTTCAAGTGACTCAAATGCATATCATAGGTGCATCCATGTAGATGTGCATCATCATAAAGTAACAAAGTATGATGCTAAAAATGTGAATAATAATGTGCTCCAACCATGTCATCATAAAAATTAAATCTAGGAGTTCCATACTCCTCATGTGGCACCATAAAAAATAACCCTTTAACCCATACTTTATTGAGACTAATGCCGCAAAACATGGAATTGTAGGATGTAGGAGAATGAAATAACTCACCCAAATGATCAAAAAGTGTAGCAGTTTCATCATTGGAAGGATCCATATGGGTAGTATCATGAAGCTCCTTCAAAAGTGTGAAACCTTTGTCATAGATTGGTTCCAATGTAGAGGAATCATGCTCTTCTTTAAAAATTGCATAACCTTCATCAAGAGACAATTCAAGTTCCTCTTCCACCACATAAAGTGTTTGTATCTCTTCAAGTTCATATTCAAACAGATAAATCAAATTCAAATTTCCACATTTCTCATGATCCACCATGTCATGAGAATCCTCCAAACAATCTGAAACATAGGAGGAAAAACAAGTATCTTACAACTTTTCAAGAAGTTGGTCATTTTGAATTGTGAGATTATGATTATCCTCATTATTATTCAAGTATGCATCATGTAACAATTCATTAAGCTCAAAAAAATGGTTTCTATCAAAAATCAAAGACATGAAATTACCTTTGATGTGGCACATTGCTCTTTGAATCTTCTCCATGTATTCAAGGAAGGATGTTTCCTCCAATGAAGTAGCTCTCCAACAAGAATTTGACACTAATGATTGAGTGTCATGGAGTATGCTAAGGTACTATTGGATATTATTTTCATTCATCTTTAAGGAACCTTCAATAAAATGAGGCTCTTGCAAATGAACCTCCTCATCTTCTTCCTTCTTGCTTGGACCAACTTCATGAAGCTCAAGTGGTGATAAGGAAGTTGATCTTGCTTCTTCTTAAATTGCTACAAGGCCTTCATTTTCATGTTTAATGGAAGTTTTGATTTCAGAAAAAATTTCAAAAGTGATTTCTATGTCACCAACATAGAGGTGTGAGCACCCATTAGTAGGTACTCCTTCATAGTTCAAGCATCCATGAGTAGATGCTCTTTGTTTCATTTCCAAGGTAGGATGTGTCTCGAAATGATATTCAATATTTTCAATAGAAAATTATTCATACTCATGTGATGTCTCTTAATATTTTTCAGAGTCACTTGGGAGTGACTTTTGATCCTCTTCATGTACTACTTCTTCTACTTCACCTATTTCAGAACTAGGTGGTTCAAGGGTCTCCTCCTTTTTCTCCTTCAAGCAAGCTGATGCATTTTTCCCCTTGGTTTTCTTAATATCAATATATTTTCTCGAAAGTTGGATAGACAAAAAATTGAATCCTTTCATAATATTCTTTTTCATGTCTTCGATGATAGGTTCCATGATTTGTATATGCTCCTCACCATCATATGAGGTTCCCTTTTCATCCCCAGCCATAGTTTCCTCTTCAACAAAAACACTTTTGGGTTTCAATATATAATGGTGGTGCCTGAATTCTTGTCCTAATAAATATCAAACCACATCAGGTTCCAATATCATGCTCTGATACCACTGTAATGTCCCTTTTTTCACTTTTTCTCCTATTTTGACCTTTGACTAGTTTTGATGTCTAGGTCTCGAAATTGACCCAAATGCTCCAAAATATTATGAGAAGGTTTATGAATGATGTTAATAATTGAATATGATGTTAAGGGATTATTTATGACCCTCCAATTACTTCTGCAAACTTGTTTAATATTCTGGTCAAAGTAGGAGTCTTTACTAGCAAATTGGGGTTCCAATTCCCCCTAGGTAAATGTTGGAAATAGATTCTCAAATGCTCCAAAAACCACTCTAATTTCTGAAAATAAGCATATTATTTTGAAGGGAAATTTTTAAGGTCTCATATGAATTATTATTTAGTTTATATGGGCTTTTATGGCCCTCTCCCAAACAACTACAAAATCACTAATTCAACCCTTGGGGAAATGGCACCAAATCTTCTCCAAATGCAATTAAAGTGAGTAAAATGACCTCAAATGATTGAGTGATGAAAATGAAATTTGTAATAATTATGAATTACAGTCCATTCATCATAAATATATCATATATACATTCTTCCATTTTAAATAATCAACATTATCATGGCATACATCAATATAGTGGGGAAATGGTCATTGTTTGGTCATTAATAGTCACTTTTACATACAACCCTTTGGTATTTCGACCTGATAATTTATTATAATGAAAAAAATATCATATTTATATTATTACAATCATAAATGGACAATTAAAATCTCTCCCAATTTGAACTCATCAACATTACAATGGTTCACAACAAGATAGTGGGGAAATGCCATTATTTCTTCATTGCTTAACATTTTTACTTGAAATATTTTGGTATTTCCTGAGATTCTTCTGAAATTGAAATAAAGAGAATTTAAATTAGAACATAAAATAATGGGGAATTATAAACTTCCCCAAAGAGATCAATAGCTCACCCAAAGCGCAATCCCTCCATGAGCAAGAATATGCAATAAAAATTGGAAATGGTTGAGAGAAAGTGTTGCACTAGAAGGAACCAAGATATTCCCTATAGATTACACTTGGAAATAAAAATCCATTAAATCTCCATGAAAGAACTGAGTGGCCTCTCCAAATTTCAACTTGGATGGGAATCTTTCACCCTCGAAATTGGCTAAGGCAAGAAACTAGTCATCCACTAGCTCTCTCAATTCACAAATGCAAATTTCTAAAATGATCAAAAGAAGCCTTCATTATTTTTTCTTGAAATTTATAAAGTTTACAAGCTCTCTATGGGTCGAATTCCTTCCAATAGATGCATTCCAACTCTAGTTGGGAAGAGATTCCAAAGAATGCCACTTGTACAACAGTTCCTAGTTTCCCACTTCCACCAAATCACATGTGGAAGCATCTTAGCTTCCCTAACTCCCTTGAGCACCCTCTTGGAGCTATTTTTATCCCTTAAATGTCATATACATTAGATTACATCCTTCAGATATTATTTGTGTCATATGTTTCATAGCATCTTCATCATTTTTGTCATAGAGCTAGGGAATCTAGTCCAAGTGTCTCACTAGCTCCAAAATGTATCTTCCTTGTCCATGGGAGTTACTCTTACACTTTAATTAGACCTTAATTGATTCATTCCATGTATATTGACCTTCCAACTCATCCCAAGACCCTTGGGCTTCTTATGGATTCGAAATGACAAGAGGAGGATGCCACGTGGCCCAGAAAATCTAGCTTGTGTGGATCCCACATCCTCCATGTGTCTTCATGATCAATTGCCACTTTGATTTCTCCTTGTATTTATTTATTTAGCTCCTTTATTAAATATTTATTACATTCTAATTTTCAAACATCATCTATTGTCCCCCTTATTCCAAATCCCAAAGCTTCCACCCCCAACCTAGAAAACTAGTAAATTTCCTCCTTGGCAATTATTTGACCCTTAGCATCAATTTGACAAACTCTCATGAATATGGAAAATGTGATTAGTCCATTATGACCCAATGAAAAATTTGGGACATGAAATTACTCTGACTAATTGCTAGATGAAGTTTTTCTATACATTTATGTTTATATCTAATGGATCTAAGAGCCAATCATTATCAATAGCTACTTTGGATATATTTTTGGACACTATGTTGTTGGGAATCTTGATCTTACTTAGGATTCAAGGTAACCTGAATATGATCGTCGAGTAAGGATCAAAACATTGAGTTTCACATTTTTAAATGTAGGTTACTCTTCACCTAATCTAAGTTGTTATAGGTCATATATGTTTTTTTGTATCCTATAGGTTGTTGCATGTATTACAAACCATGGTAGTGCATGCCCGATTATATTGTATGGACCATTTTAGCTATAACAAGCAGTTTCTTGAGAACTCAAAAATTTGAATGGATGCAATTAAAGACCCCAGAGAATTGTTTGTCTATTTTTATTATCAATTTTGTGTACCTGATAATATTGTTGTAACCATCTAAGACTTTTTTATTCTAAATACAGTTTACATTTAAATACATGTTATTTCTATTATACATTTCTATGTATACATGAGGACTAGTGTTACTAAGAAGGAGGTCTATAAATACTCTTGGGAAAGGAAGGAATTTGTTTGAGATTGTGCAAATTATTTTTCTAATACAAGAATGTTCCAATTTTACCTATTGTGCGTGTCATTGTAAAATTAGAGAGCGATGAATTTGATATCGTTGTGAGATAGTTTCAATACCTCTATTCTGAGTGGACAATAATAATTTCTAATTTCTATTTTTCTTGTTAGATTAATTCCTTATCTCCAATTTCTATTTGCTTTAGTCGTGTTGTATCATCATCTCATTTACTGATTTAAATGCTACAAATTCACATTCAATTTCACATAAAATTGCTACATTTTGGTTTTGTATAGTTATATTAATATTTACAAAATTGTTATTTCTTTATTAATATACATAATCAAATGATCGTGGCTATATTAATATTGTTGTAATTATATTTTTCACTCAAAAGATAATAGTGTTTGCTCATTGTTTACCTTGCTCATATAATTGAGTTTACAATTTTGAGATATAGATGTAATCATGATTTATGGAGTAATTGCAACTTCGATTCTAGAATTGATTTCAGCTTCTTTCTATAGCACATTATAAATATTAGTGGCAATAAAATTACAGGAATGCACATACAATGTACATAATTCCATAAAGACTTATTATCATTGGTTGATGAATTAAATTATTTTCTAGCTGAACACCACTAAATCAATTGATAGGGTGATTAAAACAATTGTTAGCTGGATGCCTCATTCATGTATGTCAAGCATTAGAGAACTCATTCATGTATTAAGTCAAGTGTTTTCATTCCTTGACCATTATGAAGACCTTGAGTCCAATCTGTGGTGTGTAGTACCTCCTTACCACACTCATAGTCTTATTTGAAGTCCATGTATCCACTATATAGGTTAGAGGAATATTCCATGTCCGTTAAGATTTATAAGCATTGTTTGGGGCATGTGGACCTTGATTCCATTTCCCAACCATTAATAACTCCTTAGTACTTATCTATGGTATGAAATAACTCGTAATAGTACCCATTAATATATTCATAATAAAAAGGTCCCTACTAATATAATTTTCAGTTGTTTGGGACTTCATTCATTGTTTTCAAGGCCTAAAACCTATATGTAGTGCACAATGTTTACTAACAATAGTCGTATTCCTAGTGGAGGCCAAAAATCCCCTAGTGGATTGAGACCTCTTTATGAACCTAATCCTTGACTAGCATCATTTAGGTCCTAAGGCCTATATTTTATCCCTAGAAATTGTCAAGACATTGATTCCCATTCATGGTTGCAATAGTTGTTAATGACACGAGTTTGTATTCCCACTTGGTGGTTTGGGGCCTTGTCCATGGAATTCAAGTTTGAGATCATAGAGATATCATGTATCCTAGTTTGAGGAATGGTTCATGGTGCCTGAGACTTGAAGGGTTCATATAGGGCCTATATATTGTAATTATTTTTTCTTTATGATGAGAAGTTCTTGTTCATGGGGTTTATGGGATTTATTGTCAAACATAACATGTATGTGTTATAGTGGATATGGATTATAATGATATAATATTTAATTATTTTCATGTATAATATCAAATATACATGATATAACTCATATTCATTTTATAAAGCATATGTGTTATATCATGTACACATTTCTTAAGTACAGTCATCACCGTAGTGCTAGGATCAACATCCCAAGGCCCAGCAACAAAACCATATTTGCATTATGGATTTTGGTAACTAAGATGCATTTATAAATTCATGTTGGCATAAATTAGTGGAATCAACTTTGTAAGTATGCTCAAGAGCACTTGAAGCATTGAATAACAAAACTGATGATCAAGGAATGACAATAAGATATGAAGCAATTTCATTGTGAAATATATACAATAGTGTGGTTGAGGTAGATAAACATAAAGACATCAAGATATAAATTACCTAGATTTGAGAGGTTTCTAGTAACATAAGTCAAAGATAGGATACATTTACAAATAAATGTGACAAGGAGACCAAGGCTAGCATAGAGTACTTTTAGTTAGAAACTGGAATTATGAATGCACATTATGTGGACCTAACCTCAATAGGGGCTTAGCCTGAAAATAATGAATTGACTCTATAATTGTGAATATTAACCCATAACAATAGAGAGAACATTATACATACCTGGAAATATATGTAATTTTCTTTGGCAAATGTGTTGAAATTTTAGATGTGTGATTAGCCACGCAAACATTATTGAATGTGGTTAAGTTTGGTGTGGATAACTATGTTTTAATATATGGGATTACACAGTAAGAAGTTACCATTAACGCATTTAACCAATCATATAATACAAAAAGGTAATATACAAGCAAGCATATGCAGAGATAGGAAAGAGTGAGAAATGTAGTATTGGATCTAGCAACAAGTAGTCCTTATTATATAATCAACCAAAAACTCCTTTATATCACAAATTCATGTCTATAAATATGGTTACAACTATGGACGGTACTTATGAATTCCTTAAATACCTTGGTTGGATGACCTAACTAAACAATTGATTGACCCAACTAATAGTTGAATATGTTTTCTAATTGATTCGGTAAACCAAGTTCCTACAATGTACCCATCACCCTCAAATTCTTATTCTTCCCGAAGAATGGAGGATATGGAAAAATATACAAAAATAAAAATTGTAGAGTATGTATTCAATCCTTGAATAATCTCTTTGATCTATAAATTTGAATGCTACTAGTATATCCTGACTGTGACGGTAATCGATTGTTGGTTCACTGATCCACTAGGACTAAAAATTAAAAAAATAGGGTCAAGATGGTGAATCCTATGGTGGAGGTGGAGGGTATTTGACAACATTCATGTAAGTATTATAAATACAAGGAATAATTTACCTTAGTTTATTTTCAAAATCTAACCATTCGTCAAATGCTTTCTTTTCAATAATGTTCATATTTCTTATTTCTAAGAAGTGTGTCATTTATCTTCTATAGGTGCATCTTGTACTATCTCAAGGCTAGGGTTATATTATTATTTCATTTTTATCACCTATTGGTGCACATCCAATACTTGTTTTATTTCCTTGGTTGATTCTTGTTGTGCATTTCTTCCTTCTTGAAACCATTCATCCTCTTGAGACTACAATTCTTCTTCTTTATACTCTTCTTCTATGATATGTAATCCCAAGGCATTCCAACTTCTAACACCTTTTGTAGATCCTCTTTAGTAGTTTAGTTTTGAAATAAGTTCTTGTGTTACCTTGAAATTTGAGTTGGTTCCAAGTATTTAGAAATTAAGTTGGGAAATTGTTTTGCACATTGCATACCAATTGATCCACATATCCTATATACTCACTTTCTTCTTACTATGCTCAAATTTCTCATCCCCAATCTTTAGTATAGATTTTGTCTAGTCGGTGTTTAGATTTTTTTCTCTACCTTGAGTTTCTTTTGGTTATGGACTAGATTTATCATTAATATTTTCATACAATTTATTACATCACTTGGAGGCTCAATTATTGTGATCCCTGGTGTTTGTTCAACATATGCCTTTCATTTCTACCACACACTTGCTTATGTCTCTCTCCTTTGCTTCAATTTCTTCAAGGAATTGCTCCATCATCAATTACTTTCTTTATTGATTATTTTGTATAATTCTTGAGACTCTATGTTAGAGGCATCCTTTAGAACAAACACAATTGTCATATTCTCTTGTTGGTATCCTACAATTGGAAAATAGTAAATGTCTTCTTTGTCTTGCTCTTCTTTTCATATTTCTCTCGGCCCTCTTTATTCCTTTTTCTCTTCCTAATCTATTCAGTATCAATGAACTACTATCCAAATGATTGGCTTGCTTCCTATTGCTAAGTTTACCCACTCATTATTCTATTTTTGTTCTCTTCCTCTGCTTGTCAATGTGTTTTTTCATGTTGTTGTTACTGTTGTTTGGTTTGTATTGATGCTTCTATAGGTATGATTTTTTCTAGTGGACTTGTCATATTCTCTCATATCAAATATTCTAGTGCTGGTTGTTCTATTGAAGGTGGTGGATGACACAACTATTCTATATGTGTCTCTATTGGTTGTTCATTGGTTAATTTATCTTATATCTTGTTATCCTCAAGCAGTTGCTCCTATGTTGTATGTGCTTATATTGACTAATAATATAATGTTTTTTATTCAATCATTTATAGATGTACGATCAATTCATATTCGTCAGTTTAAAGTTTCTTGTTGGCCTAATCCTTGTATTTTCTAACTTCACAACCTAGATCCTAAGGGTTACCTTGCATCTCATGTTGGTCACTATTCATCTTTTTATCTTGTACAATAGGTGTATCATTTTGTGGGGAGGGGGGCTTAGTTAAGTCAATCAGGATCTATAATGCACTTGACCCTTTTGTTCTTGGTTGTGTAAAAAATTTAATTGTAAATTTCAGTCCCTCTTAATTTTTCTTCTTTTACTATTTCACAATCTCTTTCGCTTCTTGTGCCTTCTGCTATCAAAGCACTTCCAGGTTCATCTGCAACTACATTTCTATGGTGATCTTATTTTTCAATTCCTCGAGTATTATTTCATTTTCTCTTCGAATCACTTCATCATGATCCGATCCACACTTTATTTCATGACTTATTTTCTTTTCTTCACTTGTTATCGTGTAAATTTTTTCTACCTTCTCCATAAGTTGACAAAACTTGTTGATAAACTTTATGTTATCCATAAAGTTGAACCAAGACTACAGGGGTTCAAGCTTAAATAAATCTTTTTCAAAAATATACTTCAATGAAATCAATATAAATACCGGGCTGGTATGTAATCAAAGCTATAGGAAAATCGCACAATCATTAAGGAACTGTATAACATAAAACAAGATACAAAATCCAATATCAAAGGAACTACGATCATGAAATTATGAAATGAGACTGTCTCTGTTTTTTAAAAGTTTAAAAGATAGTTGTATTTCAACATAAGAATCATTGCAATGGAATTCAATTGACCATATACAAGATAAATCATAAGAAACACAATTCATAAGATACACAGACAAATCATAATCATACTCATATCAAGGTAGAACCTGTATTGAAGATGTAGAGTATTTCATGTCATACAAAAAGTTATCAAAACTAGATCTCCATAACTCCAATTGCCACCCTTGTCTCATCTAAAGACTCTCCTTAAATACAAAATATCTGTTTGTCTAAGCTAACTTTCAGATCCTACTTCTATGGATCAAGCTCTTTCAAAAATAGAAAAGTCAATCTTCTAAAACTGTATGCTTAATTATCTGGAGCTCGCTCTGATTTTCTGCCTGAATAATTGGATCTAGAATTAATATACTCTGCCACCAATCTCATCAGGGGTTGTGTCCCTCATACATCAACAATTACTGATATTCCTCTCTGGATGAAACTCAATAGAATTGTAATATCATGAATGATATTTCATTGAGGATAATCAATGGTTGCAATAAATCAGTACATTTTGAATTTTTCCTTTGTATTTTGGAAAACTTGTTCAGCAATTACAGCACCACTTCCATCAGCTCGTTTTATCTCTAGTTTAGCTTTCTGGTAATAGGCAGTACCCCTTAATGCATCTGTAATGAAATCATCAAAGCCAATTTCAATTGCTGCCTTTGCTTTGGCTCCATATAACAATCGTTTGATTCTTGCTCAGGGTGCTCCACTGGATATTGAACAGTCTCTTGAAGCTCTCTCTTAACATTTTCCAAACCACCAATGTCCTCCCAAGAAATATTGGGCACCTCAACAACAGTTTCACGCAGGGCAGATGGGTTACTGATGCCCAACGCAGTTTGGAAGTGCTCATTAGTAACAGCCATAGAATTAAGAATTTCAGCATCGATGGTCTCATCTTCCAAGTCCATAACATCCATTATTTTCCTAATGCACTGAAGTGCAGCCTCGGTGCAAAGAGCTGCAAGATCAGCTCCAACGTACCCATGTGTATCCTTTGCAATTCGTTCAAGATCAACATCTTCAGAAAGCTTCATGTTCTTCGTAAAAGGTGAATAGCTCCAAAGCACATTGGGCATGGTTCACATGAATGTTTCACAATCTGACAGCTCAATCTGGTCAAGTTTCTTGCATGCCTCTCTTATAGCTGTAACCTCTGCATGTGCAGTAGGATCCCTGTTCTTCAGAACCATGTTGTGACAACTCGCGATAACCTCATCATTACGAACCACAATGGCACCAAAAGGCCCACCATGGCCACTATTAACTCCATTATATGCTTCTTCAACGGCCTTGGACAAGAATTTTAGATCTCTGTCTTGAACAGCTTCCTGATGACCAGTAAATGCCGATGCTGCAGAAATGGTCCCATCCTCGGACTCCACAACATTGGTTTCTTCCATATCAATGATTCAGGTGCCCAAGGATTCAAATTGAACAATATTCCAGACAATTAAAACAGGGTCCTTAGATTATAAGTGCAGAAAACCAAAAAGGCTCTATTGCAACAAAGCTTCAGTTTTCCACACAAGAAAGATGCTAATAGGATTTCGCATCAGAGATTCTTGCCTCCCAAAATGAACAGATGTAGGGGACCTGAAAGACGAATTGATGGTCTAATAACGACTGAATCTGTCATGTACAATATCACATGAGCCTGAAACGAGAACAGTTTCAAAGGAGAAATAACGGCTTTAACCTGTAAGTAATTTTGGAGACTATATATACCCTTCTCTAGGAGCAGTGCCAACTTCAGGACTGTCTGGCAGATAGAGATCTTGTTGATCAGGTCCATTCAACATCGTAGTCCTGGCAACGCAAAAGAAGGCTTCATCAACATTGTAATATTCTTTAGCAAAAGTTTCAAAGTATGGGATGGTGCCTCTACAGCTGCACCAATCTCTTGCTTTCTTTTCAGGAATAACTCTGCTGCTGCCCCCGTCTACATCAACCTTGCAACAAAAGGAAAATTCTCTGGCTTCAATAATCTCGCTTGATTGAGAAAATCGTTGTACTAGGTGTTGAGGTTATCAAATGATTTGGCAACATTGACATCATACACAAAAACACAGCAATCTGCCCCTCTATAGAACGCCACTCCCAGGCTCTGAAATCGCTCCTGTCCTGCTGTATCCCATATCTGCAATGTTACAGTTCTATCATCGACATCAACTACCTTAGTCATAAAGTTGGCACCAATAGTTCCTTTGTATTGTCATATATTGCATCTTCATAATCCTTTTCCAGGATTTCAATGCTTGATGCAACTGAACTCTCTTCCATAAGACCATCAAAATAGGAGAAGGCATCTGTGTCAATATCCTTTAACTCTTCTACTTGGCATTCTGAAGCTGGACGTGGGATTTTCTTCAAAATGTCAACAATTAAGTTATTGGCCATTTTAATTGTTTCTAGCAAATCAACTTATGAAAGATATTGCATAATGATGATGTAATATCAACCCCCTGTTTCAAGTTTTGCACCACTCTCTTTCTCAGCCTTAATATAACGCAGAATTTTGTTAAACTGCCCCTGGTTTTGCACCACTCTCTTTCTCAACCTTAATATAACGCAGAATTTTGTTAAACTGCTCCTGGTCAATCTGAGGACCTTGCTCAACACCTTTTCTAAAGGGATCACCAACAACACGACTAAGGCACCGTGCTTTTGCTTTTTCTACAAATTCATCAAAATACACAAATTGTAAAATTTTCTTCCACATGAGTGCCATCATGATTGCTTTTCTATCTGATTTCGGTATTAAAATTGAAACCTGAGTGGTCACTTTGACATTTGGATGCTGCTAGAAACTGAAATTTTGTTGGAGCAGATCTGATGATAACACTTCCTCTAAGTTTATCTTTAGTCAGGAGTTTTCGAAGTCAACTTTTTCATCGTGCTCCGATCCACACTTTATTTCATGACTTATTTCCTTTTCTTAACTTGTTATTGTGTAAATGTTTTCTACCTTCTCCATAAGTTGACAAAACTTGTTGATAAACTTCCTCTATTTTTTTCTTTAGTCAGGAGTTTTCAAAGTCAATTTCTCCAATTCCCTATATTAGGGATTCTAGTTCATTCTCTATCAGTGATGTAGGTGAGTCTATATCCACTTGTTCTATTCTTGGCTTTAGTTTCTTACCATCTACTTTATTTGATCTACGACTAGTTGAGGCACGTGGTTGCACCATAAAGGGGATGTGAAAACAACTACTTCAGTTTCTTCGTATATTTATCCACTTAATTATAACAACATGATCACTTGACTGTTCATTTGCTTGGATAAGGGTGGTACTAGGTAGAGGAAACTCGAATTTCATGCTAACTCATCGTCAAATAGTATTCCAACTCCTTTGGCTCACCTCCACTCCCTTATGCATACCAAAATTTAGTAAAGTCGAGGCCATTTAAATTTGGACTACTGGTGGAAAATTCCTTCTTATGCATTATGGGGTTCTCCATCTATTGCACGCATACTTCATCGACTTGGCCCACTTTTCAAACATGTATTGTGGTGTAATTCCTTGTACAACCTTTCCACTTCAAAGAGAATAACTAAAAGTTCCACATATTTGGTGTGCTTGGTAGACAAAAATATGACTCTCCAATTGTGCATACTTGGGACATACTAATCCAAATAAATAGTGAAGGGTATACAATGGATTTCCTAAATTCTTAGAATTCTACACAACTAGTTTTAAGAATCTATTCTAGGTTCTCTAACCAGTTATAAATTACTTTCCCTCTTTCAACCATCTTCCCTATATCCTCCAACATGTTCAATTTCACATCAGATGCTTAACATCTAGTTAGGAATAGGGAAATTATGATACAAATACATTTAATATGTTCTTCCTTTACATGGCTTATGACCATCCCCTTTGAATTCTTTGCAATAATTCCCCTAGTGAATTTTTAAATATACTCCAATGAATCATCCATCTTTGGTATCATATCTCCTATGTTTCGGAGTTTGATAATTTGGTGGATTAGGGTTGGTGTGATGGCCAATAGTTCATTCAACCATATTTCTTCATTGTGGTGTCTATGGTTGTAAAATTAGTTTCGTATTCCTTCCATTCTTGAAACCCTTCAATTTGGGGGCATTAATAAAATATTGAATTTTAGTTATTTCCAACTTCAGTCTTTGTTCTCTCCATTTCCAACAACAAAAAATCTTATAATTTTCCAATGTTTGTCTATTTGATATCCTCCTTTTTTTCATGTTGAATTTTGTTCATTCATGGCTCAAATATGTCATCAATTCTTTGTCATTCCTCATCTTAGTTCCAAGTTCGACAATATTTTTGAGTAGCCCTCTATGAGAAAACACCTCTCATTTTTTGTGCCATATTTTCTATGGAAAGGTTTTCTAAATATGGTCAACTAAGTTTCGTTTTCTCATATTGGAAAATAATTTTCTTCTTAAAAAAAAACTTGGTTGATTTTCCCTATGCATTTCTCTCCATTTATAGGTGATTTGGCATTGCTAGTGCATTGGTAGTCCGATTCTCATTTCAACGGCATGGTTCTTTAAAGTTACTTATTAATTGTATACTTCAACTTGTGATGTGACTCATGTTCCTCCCATTGACTAGTTTTTTCTGCTCAATCGACCTCATTTTAACTTGGACTAATGTTCTTACTTCAACCCATCGTCCTGGAATTTTTTTTATTTCATTGTTTTCTCTTATGCAACTCAATGTACTGCTTCTTTTGATGCAATTATGATTTTTTCTCCATATTTCATCAATAATTTTGTATTTAGTCGGGTTTCAATTTTTCTTAAATTTTTTAATTTCTCTGAGTCATTCTTCCTCTTCCAGACCTCTATTTGTCAATCTTATTTCCACAAATTACTTGTTCCGTTTGCAAATTCTGATTCCCAATCGACTATCATGATCTCTTTATGATACTTCATGTAGTGGATCATAGTGATTAAGATTTCAATCATTTGTGTTTGAAAATTATTGAAATTACCCTACTTGATTGCTTTAATTGTTTTTCTATTATACTTTTATTATTATTATTATTATTTCAAGCATGGTACTTTTCCAATCAAGCACCATTGAATACCTTGTTGAGTAATTTTCCTTGCAATTTTCTCAATTGCACAACCCCATTTAGTTTTATATCTTTTATGGAAAAGTGACCTAACAAGGTTATCTCAAATTTTCTTGGTTTTCCTTTAATTTTTCTATCATATAGGAGGACACGATTTCCTATGTTGAACTCTTTTTTCTTAATATTATTTCCATGCCCTACCTTTTTTTGTTGCTTCTATACTTCTTGATGGTGAATGGATACCATCCTTTCTTCATACAACTTGTTGATTCAATATCCTTGGTCTTCCTTAACTTTCCCATAGTCAAATGTTAGTATTGGCTATTCTATCTACATTTTCTATGAAGTGGAAGGAATCACTACTTCCTACCCATATACCAACTTAAAAGGAATCTATCTAGTTAATGATCTGGATTTATGTGAGAACGAAATGAGAGAACATATATAGAATCATAAACACAAACATATTGCAAAGAAAACATAGATACAGTAAACACAAATTCTATTAAATTGTGGAAATATAACAAAATGTAAATACAACATCTAGAATGGTGGTAGCTATCTCCGAGAAGAGATGTGACTACTACACTCATATGTGCCAAGATGAATACAAAATGAGGCCAAAATGGCCTATTTATAATAAGAATGAGGGTGAGAACCTTAAAGGTCCAAAACATAACCCTAGAAGATGAACCGTCATAAAGTTTGCGGCCCCAAGGTGGTTAGTTGAACAGTCAACTTCTTGGGGTCATAAATTTTGCATACGATCTTTAATTTGGGCACTCGATAACCTGTTGGAAAGGTCTATCTAGTATTTACATATTTCAATTGAAACCAAATTCATTCCTTTCAAAATAATTTGTCCCAATGAAACACCAAAAAACGTCATTTAGGGCCTCAAAATGGCCCCAGAATTTTGGGACCTGAAAAACCATAGAAAAATAACTAAGAAACTACCAAAATGGACAACTGTTTTGAGCCATTGGAATAGGTGGGTGGCCACCAATATCCATATGGATCAATCCTCCCTCGTTAGGAATACATGGTATCCATTGCGTCAAACCTTGCATCATATCTTGAACTGTGTGTTGAGATGACCTCCATGTGTGACATTTACTGAAGTTAAGAGGTTGCCTTTCTTTGACATCCCAAGAGGGATGCAATTGTTGTTGATGGATGCGTTGGATTTGTTCAACAATTCTGGTTTTCATGTTATCTTTTTTATGAACTGGTCTCGATGATTACTTCCTGGAGGAGCACCTTGAATGCATGGACTAGTTGCACTGTAGAGATACTCAAATGGACGAGTGAACACTGACTTTGTGTTCTTCTTGTTTCTGATGAGCAAATGGACCCTGTGCAAAGAGCGTGGAGGTCTATGTGATTTGGTATTCTCCTTCAAAGGCAATTGTGAAGAGGGAGAATTTACCAGTGTTGGAGATTATCTTCTTTCCCCACGACACCATGGCAGGTGCAATTGTCTCTGGTATCCGATAGAGTTTTCATCCCAAAGTGACAATGACACTATGAGGTCGTGACTCATATACTGCATGAATCTTCCACATATATGGCTGGCATTAAATAACATCACAGAGTTCAAGTGGGTCCACATCACACATCACCTCATATTTGAAAGTCTTGATGCCATATGATAGGTGTCACTGTTGACTAACGCGGATACCTCATCCTTGGCTTACACAACCGATGTTGTATGGATGTGGGAGTGGTGTTGGAATATATTATATTCCTTAGAAGGTAATAATGTCTTTGTATTATGTCGGAATTTGTCTACAATCTTATATAAAAGAGTAATACATTTAACCCATAGTTATATGGTGTTATATTTATTTGTGTAGAGTATTTGTCCATGGTATTGTATTAAGAGATGTTATTTTGGAGAATTATATTATCCCACATGCAATATGTGAGAGTAATTCCTCCTCCTCTCTTAGTATATAATAGGGTCAAGTGAGTCTCTACATATCGTGTATTCTTGATGTAGTAGTGGTACTATTGTGACAGTGTTGTACATCATCTATATTCTTTGGGGTATTTGCGCTTTTCTCTCTTGTAATATTGGAGAAGACATTCTGGAGATAATAGAAGACTACCTTCCCATGGATGTAAATCATTAGGGTGAACCACGTATATCAGCGTTCTCTTGTCTTTTTCTTTTCCTGTTCTTATCTTTTATGATATGTTGTTGGTTGCTTAGATAGGTTAACTAGTTTAGCTTGACTCTACTATTCTAACATGGTATCAAAGCAAGTTGCTATGATCTAGTACCTTCTATATCTTTCAATCAATAATGATTATCATTTGGGCATTGTCATTTTGTTGTAGATTTGTTTTCTATCTGGTAGCCATTAGGCTTATCTTCAGATCTGGGCATATTTCTACATTTTTTTTACCCTAACCCTAACTTGTTGTGTAAGATTTTTACAGAATTTTTTCAAGGGTTTCTTGATGTTTTTTTTCTGTAGATCTACATAATTTCTGGGCTCTCCTCAAGGAGATCTTTCTTCCTATTATAAAAACGGTAGTTATAAAAAAGGGTCGTAACTTGGTCAGTTTTTATCAAAATTTTTATTATAACCTATTTTTGAATTGGAATCGCCATTATGGATCCACCCATGCGACCAGAACAAAAAACTGGGTATATCTGGGCTTCCTTTTGGTAATAAAAACGACAGATATAAAAAAGGGTCGTAACGTGGTCATTTCTTAGTGGATTTTTTAATATAACCTGTTTTTTGGAATTGGAACAACCATTCTGGATCCACCTACGCGACCAGAACGAAAGATTGGGATTTTCTGGGCACATTTTTTCATAGGGTTGTAAGTGAAAGTTTCACATCTTTTCTTTACTGTGTTTTTAATTGTGCTTTTGCAAATTCAGATTAGTAAAGTGTAACTGTTTTCAAGTTCTTCACTTTTTTTCTGTCATTTTTCAATATTAGGGTTTCTTATTTCTTGACAAAATTTCACTCATTATGACTTCCGAAGTAGCTTTTGTTCCTAAATTAGTTGGTTCTAACTATCTTTCCTGCAAGAGAAAGATGATTGATGTTCTCAGGAGTAAGAATATTTGGAGGCTAGTAAATGTGAACACAAGGCATCTAATACTGCTGATGATTTGGATATATGGGAAGCTAAAAGTGATCAAGCAAGGGGGCTCATTGGTCAAACTGTTGTAGATAATCTTCAGGTAAGTATTGAGGCAAAAGACAGCTCGGTTCAGGTATGGAAAATTCTTTCCTCTTTATTTGATAAATTTGACGATGTTTCTGCATATTGTCTTGAAAAGAAGATCTTTGACCTCGAACCTACTGACTTTGAAATATTTGAGTTATATCTTTCTAAATTGAAAACTTTAAATGAGAAATTAAATAGTTGTGGTATCTTTACAAGAAAACTGACACTGCTCTTATTATTTTTGTAGAATGTAAAATCCGATCTTGTTTTGATATGTTCATCCAAACTAGGAATAAATCTCTAGAATTGTCTCAAAGTACTACGAAGCAAACTTTTGATGATTTTTGTAAAGGATTGATCAATGAGCAAGAAAGGTTAATTGTTTCAGGACAACTCACACCTAATAAAGATCTAACTGCACTTAATAAGCATCATAAAAAAAGTTTTAATAATTCTAAAGGTTCTAATCCTTATAATACTAATTCTAGACATGTTTCTCATGCTTCTATTGGAAATAGTAAACAGAAGAAAGTTTATGATCCTTGTAAACATTGTGGTAAAACTAACCATCCTGAAAAGAATTGTTTTAAAGAAAAATGTTTAATGGCTAAAGCTAAAAAGAAAACTTCTCATGACTCTCAAGTATCTTTATGTGCATCTGTTGTTTTGCCTAATAATTCTTCTTCTAACGTGGAATGGATAATGGACTCTAGTGCATCTAAACATATGACTGGTGATGCTTCTTTATTTACTTCTTATGACAATCGTAAACACATATCTTAGAAAGTTTCTATAGGTGATGGTAAACAACTTTCTGTAATTGGTTCCAGTAATGTTAATGTTACTAATGGTCAATTGGAATATGTTTTTCATGTTGAACACATGCCCATTAACTTACTTTCTATTTATCATGCTTGTCAAAAAGGGTTTAAATTTGAAGAATGTCCTGACAAATATGTTCTTCAAGATATCAATCAAAATTTCAAAGTAGTTTCTTCTGGGCTTGTTGATCATACTGCTGGTCTATATAAATTTGTTGGTTTTAACTCAACTAAAAGACAACATTTTTATTCCTATGTTTCTCACATTGATGAACAAAGTAAATTATGGCATGAAATATTAGGTCATTTGAATTATGGTAAAATGCAATTGGTAACTAAAATGGCACATGGATTGCCTCATATTTCTTCTACTAATGGTGTTTGTGAAGGTTGTGTTCTTGTTAAACATCATAGAGAAATGATTGAGAAAGGTAAAGCTTGGCATGCTAAAGAACCTTTGCAATTAATTCATAGTGACATTTGTGGTCCTCTTGAAGTTCCCTCTTTATCTCATATAGTCTATTTTCTTACTTTTATTGATGACTTTAGTAGACAATCATGGGTTTATTTCTTGAAAAATAAAAGTGATTTTTTTTCAATATTTCAAATTTTTAGTTCTTTGGTTGAAAATGAGTCTGGTAAGAAGATTAAGACTTTAAGATCAGATAATGAGGGGGAATTTGTTAATATTGAATTTGAAGAATTTTTATCCAAACATGGTATTCAACACCAAAATACTGTACCTTACACACCTCAACAAAATGGTGTTCTTGAAAGGAAAAACATAACTTTAGTTGAAATGGCTAGATGTATGCTTTATTCTAAAGGATTACATACAAAATTTTGGGATGAAGCTGTAAGTTGTGCAAACTTTATTTTAAATAGAGTTCCTACAAATTTCGTTAAGCATGTTACCCCCAAGGAAAAATGGAATGGTAGGAAACCTGATATTAGTAACCTTAAGGTGTTTGGTTGTGAATGTTGGGCTTAGATTCCTGATGATAAACAAAAAAAGTTAGATCCCAAGTCTCACAAATGTATATTCATTAGTTATTCTGAGGATTCTAAAGCCTACAGGTTATTTGATACCTTTACTCAGAGTGTAATCATCCGAAGGGATGTTCACTTTGTTGAAGTATCTTCACCACCTGAGTCAGTCGAACCTCATGTTACACTGAATATCCCATTGTCTCATGTTACTCCTATCTTGGTTTCTTCTTCCAGTTCTGTGCCTGTTGTTGATCCTAGTTCACCCTCTTCTTCAAGTATTCCACTTGAATGTACTGAAGCTGAAGAAACTTTTGTTTCCTCTAACCTTCCTGTTTGGGCACGGAAAACTCTTGAATCTGGAGGTAGTGAGGTCGGTAACCCTTCTGACCCTCATAGAACTAGATCTAGCTTTGCCCTTATGACCAAATTTTTGGCCACATATGATCCTACCTCTTATGCTCAAGCTCAAGGTAAACCTCAATGGGAACAAGCTATGACTGCTGAGTATGAGTCTCTTATGAAGAACAAGACTTGGTCTCTTGTTCCTCTTCCTGTTGGTAAGAATTTAGTTGGTTGTAAATGGGTTTATAAAACTAAGTTCACTGCAGAAGGATAGATTGAAAAGTATAAATCTAGGTTAGTTGCAAAAAGTTTTAATCAACTTGAAGGTATAGATTATAAAGAAACTTTTCCTCCTGTCGCTAAAATGAATATAATAAGAACCATTTTATCTATTGCTTCATCTTATAAATGGGAAATAAACCAAATGGATGTTAAAAGTGCTTTTTTAAATGGTGATCTTAATGAATAAATTTATATGCAACAGCCTCCTGGTTTTATTAATGTTGAATCATCAAATTTAGTATGTATATTATGTAAGTCTTTATATGGTCTAAAACAAGCACCTAGGGCTTGGTATGATAAAATTGATGCATATTTTTTGAAGAATGGTTTTAAGCGTTGTACATCTGATCCAAATTTGTATGTTCAGAACTTTGGTACTAATATTCTCAATGTTATTTTATATGTAGATGATCTAATCATCACAAGCATCCAGCTTACATTAATTCAAAATCTAAAAAGTGATATTCAAAAGCAGTTTGAAATGACTGACCTTGGTTTATTGCATTATTTCTTGGGTCTTCAAATTTGGCATATGGAAGATGGTATGTTTCTCTCTCAGCCAAAGTATGCTATAGACCTGTTGGCTCCACAACAGGATTTGAACCCAAAATCCGACGTCAGAATCCGATGTCATCCAACATTTCGTACATATGTGTTGGACAGCAATCACTGAAAAGAATGGCGATCTAAAATATTTTATAGCGCCATCGAATATCCGACACAGAAGGCGTCGGAGAGCCGACCCCTAGAGTGTAGCATATCCGACCCTTAAGCGCTGGATATCTGATGGTATGGTGTCGGATATCCAACGATCTGTGGACCCAATAGTGTCGGATATTTGACCCCTTAGCGTCAGAGATCCGACGGGATGTATAAGTCTTTTTTTTTTAATAAAAGGTAAAGTTTACATGATTTTAAATTTATGGTCCCATATTTTCAACGGTAACTATGTTCAAGGTGTCGAATATCCAACACATGGCCATTATAAATATAAATTATTTTAAACATTTTGAAATGTTTGTTGTAGAAGCAACAGACGATTTGCAAAAATTATTTGTTCCTCGACGGACGTTTTCAGGAATTGTTTTATTCTTCAACGGGCGGTTGTGGGAATTTTTTTTTTCATCGATAGACAGTTTGCCAAGAATTTTTATTCTTTGACTTCTCTCTGTTTGACAAAATGTTGATGCGTGGAACTTGATTTTTTAAGACAATCAATTATATTCTTTAACGAATTTTGTGACAAAATGTCAAATAGAAATATTCCGGATCCAAACGAAGACAACCAACAATTTCTTGCTAGACTATGGGATGCAGCAAAACGAAGGGGTGATGGAAAATGTTATTGTTCGTGTACTCAATGCAGGGGATTTAAGAGGAGAATAATATTGATCTCAACACCCACAAAACATTGTAGGGAACATGGACACACTGAGGGGGGGAATGAATATCGTCCATTTGTAGGTTTAGCATTATAAAGTTTATTATATTCATTTTTTTTGGTAATTGTATGTATTATTTTTATTTTTCATATATTAATGTATATCTATTGATGTTTCCATGTATTTATATTAAAGGAAAGACACCCTACAACATATCGTCCAGAGGAAGTGCTTTCAGAACAAGTTCAGGATCAGGATCATGGAGCGTGTATGTTTAATGGAGAACAAGTGAATGATCATATTGAACAAGATGACGATACAAATACATTGATCCATGATTCATTTAATGTTAGAATGGATGATGACGATGACGTTGATAATGAAAATGATGATGACTTTGATGATGTTCACGATATACCTCTTCTCGATAAGGCATATGAACCCCTTTATGAAGGGTCCAAAACAAATCTTCTCTCTACTATATTGTTGATAATGAACTTGAAGGTTATGAATGGTCTTTCAAACATTGCAATCACACAGATGCTAAGGTATGTAAAATAATCCATCACATATATAGGATCGTGATAAAGTTTATCTGTATTCCTCTAATAATTGTATTGTTAACTCATTATTGATCATCGTGCGGATGAAGTGTGTTTCATTAATATTATTTATTTATTACATTAACAATTTTATTTTTTATTTTTTTGTAGCTTGATAGCTGAATTTTTGTTACCACCATCAAATATTTTACCTCACACATATCGATATTTATCTTCCATCATGAAAGAGATTGGAATGCATTATGAAGCAATTCATGCATGCCCCAATGACCATGTTATATATTATAATCAGGATGAATTTGCAACAGAATGTCCGGAATGTCATGTAAGTAGATATTGTACAGATAAAGTAACAAAAAAGGTGCCTTAGAAGGTTCTTCGTTATATTCCCATCATTCCACGTTTGCAACAACTGTTTAGGTGCAAAAACATAGCGCAATTTATGGATTACCATGCCAGGAACAGAAGTCAAGATGATGTTATCTGAATGCCTGCAGATGATTCTGCTTTTAGAGATATCGGAGGAAAAGTGGCCTCACTTTAAAGAAGAACCATGTAATCTTAGGATTTCTTTGGTACCAAATGGTGTTAATCCATTTGCACAGATGAAATCCATTTACACAGTGTGGCCTATTTTTGTTATCAACAATAACATTCATCCATGGTTGTCAATAAAGAGGGAGCACATAATGTTGTCAATGATTATTCCATGTTTTTTTGTCGAAAACTATTTTATTTATAATGTAATTGTGGCATCTCATTTGTCGTATTATGTTTCTTAATTTCATATATATATCTATTATTTTACTGTTGTGCATGGTTTATATATCTTAATGGTTCTCATAATGATATATTTTATGTGTACTTCAAATCAATTAGGTAAGTTCCAAGTCAAAGATATGAATGTATACATCGAACCTCTTATAGAAGAGCTACTGAAGTTATGGAATGGTATAAATATGTATGACGTATCTAGACCAATACGACAAAGGAAATTTCAATTCCATGCAATGGTTGTATGGACAATACACGATGCCCTTGTGTTAACTTCATTTTGTGGTTTGTAATTTTAAGTTCCACTTTAATTCCATTTAATGATATGGAGTAGTTAGAGTAGTTTATATATGAATATATTTGACATAGATATTCCATATCTAAATATTTTAGGTCTTCAGACAAAGGGTAAATTTGCATGTCCATTTTGTGGTCCTAAGATAAAATCTCGTCGTTCAAAAAGATTAAGAAAGGAGGTGTTTGATGAGTATAAACATTTCCTTTCTAAGAATCACAGGTATAGAACAACTGGAAAAAATATTTTCCATGGGAATAAGGAGACTTCATTAAAACCACGGAGAATGATACCTCACCTTTGGAAGATGCAATACAATAGAAATCGTCATCATGGTACGTATGGATCATCGTATATGAATTGTTATGTATTTTAATTTTTATTGTGAGTTGTTTACAGTAGTGGCCACATTTGATTTATGATGTAATTTATTTATAAACTAATATTCATGATGTCCATCATGATCATGAAGGCATTAATGGGATTCCACGAGGAATGAAAAACTATCCTATTCAATTCAGCAGGTTGCCCTACTATGAGCACCTACAAATTGCTCATTTGTTTGATACAATGCATATTGGAAAGAATGTTACTGAAACCTTATGGTGACTACTAGAGATAAGGAGGGAGAAAGATAAAGTTGTGAAATCTTGCAAAGACATTCAAGAAAGCAACCATGCAATGAAAGACGTCATCCAATTTCATACCAATGGAGAACAAGTTAATATAAACTCAATTCCATGGATGTTTACGGAGCAACAAAGCAATGTTGTCAAAGAAGTAATGCGGAAAATTAAATTTTCCACTGTTTTTGGTGCAAACTTGAAGAATATCATAACCAAAAAAGGTGATTTTGCAGGGGTTAAAACACATGTTTCGCATGTCTTAATCAAGGTAATTATTATTGTTATGTCCATATAATTTGTTTTTTGTCAATTTACTGCATATTTTTTTTTCTTGTTTGTATACTCTTTGTTTAATAAATGGCGTGGTTTGTATATTGATACAGTATGTTATACCTCTCTCTCTCCTAGACAACTTTGACAACAATGTCAAACAAGTTATATATAATCTTGGTAAATACATGAGGTAACTAGTGATTACTTGCATGTGCTTAATGTTTCTTTAATTCTCCATATAATTTATATTTGTTTTTCTTGTGCACTATTTCAGCATATAATTTAATTTAATGTTTTTTTTTGTTAAATATCGTTATTGGTTTGCATCACTTGTAAATGGTTGACATATAAATAAATCCATAAAGAAGATATAAAGTATTGGAGGAGAGAAATTCCTCATCTCATGTGTGAAATGCAGAAGCATCTACCATCGGCATTTTTCAATGCACAGGAACACTACCTCATACACCAAGTTGAGGAGATTGAGTTGTGTGGACTTGTGCACTCAAGGTCCATGTGGATGGTTGAGAGGCACTTGAAATTTATGAAGGGTTTGGTGAGACAATGAGCACATGTTGAGGGTTCTATGATGGAAGGATATATGGTATACCAAAACATGTTGTATGTTAGTGAATATCTTCCTGTTTTAGCGTCAAAGATCAATTTACGTCGCATTTGTGATCCGGATTCCAATAACAAATTTGAAGCGGAGAAATTGAAGGGGAAAGGTAGATTGAGGAAGCTGAAAGGTAATTATTAGCTAGTGGATGTTTATTATATACTTCATATTCTAATTGTATTTTCTAGTCATAATTGCTTCAATTAAGAGCATATACTTTGTTCAGGAGATTTACACCTTTCTTTCATTTTAATGGTTATTGTCATTAAACAGTTGGTCGAGAATGGGATGCAATTCATTTATACATCGCAAACAATCTTGACTGGATGAAGGTATGGATTGAACGATGTGAACAATCGGGTCATGGAATATCATGGGAAGGTGTGGCTTAATTGGTAAAAGCAACACAATGCAATGGAGATAGAAATCTAACAGAAAGGGAAATCTATTTGGCATATGGTGTAAAAGATAAAATGACAAGCATATAATTAATCAATCCCTCTAAATATTTTATTTTGCAAATTACATTTTGACGTACATGTTCTTGTTTTCCATGTATTGCTACATAAGGACTGAATGGTTGTGTAATATTTTTGTGTATTGCTTATTGTAGGTAAAACACCATAAGGCTATGGTCTACAATGGAGGTAGATATCAGATCAAAAAATTGGATGAAATAAAGAAAACATCATATTCTGGGGTATTGGTTGTCTTTGAGGTTACCAATGTTTCATCTAGAACTGATAGACATCTAGAAGTCTCAGAAAATTGATACTATGGGTATTTAGAAGATATTATACAGTGTGAATTTAAATCCTTTAAGGTAGTTCTATTCGCTGTCAAATGGTACAGGTTACGATTGAATCAATGTGATCCCAATAGAACTATTATTGAACATGAAAATGGATTTACCATGGTAAACATTAGGTTGTTTGAGCCAAGAATAGAGCCCTATGTTCTTCCAAGTGAATGTGAACAAGTATTTTACTCAAAGGTTCCAGGAAAAGCGGGCTGGTCATTTGTTGTGAGACACGATCCAAGGGGAAGGCCGTTAAAGTATAACCTGGACGATGCTAATGAAGAGGGTTCTCTAGAAGAAGGATACGATGACGCAGAGCATGATCAACATGAGTTAGATGATGATGATTATCTAGCAGAAGATGTACTCCAAGAAATAGTTGAATCCGATGATGTAGCAAACAATGCCGATGAAAGTTATACCGATGATGACATGATGAGCATAACTGATGATGATGACGATGATGATATGGCTAACCCTTACAATGTTGAATCTGGATCTGATGCTATATATGATGACTTAGATGAAGAAGATGATGACATGGATGAAGAAGATGATGACTTATCCTCATGATCATGATCATCATCATTATCAATATTGTCATCGTCATTTTCAAAATCATAATTATCATCATCGTCGTCATCTTCATCGTCATCAAAATCATAATTATCATCGTCGTCACCATCATCATCATTAAAATTAAACCTAGATCAAATTAATTACTTCATAGCATCGTCATCGTCTTCATCATCATCATCGTCATATCGTCTTCATATCATCTTCATCATTGTCGTCGTCATCGTCATATCGTCTTCATCATCGTCATCCCCATCAACATAATCATCACCAACATCATCATATTCATCATAATCGATGAAGATGACATAATTATATTCATCATCATTCTCATCATCATTATCAATATTATCATCGTCGTCATCAAAATCATAATTATCATCATCATTGTCGTCTCCGTCGTCATCAAAATCATAATTATCAGCATCATCTTCATCATCGTCGCCATCATCATCATTAAAATTAAACCTAGATCAAATTAATTACTTCATATCATCGTCATCGTCGTCTGTAGCATCGTCATCGTCTTCATCATCGTCGTCGTCATCGTCAACAATGAAATATAATGAAAGGTAAATATTTAATTAGACTTATTATTTTATCTTATTTCTTTTTAAAAAGAGTTACAGACATCATCATCATCATGTGGATCATCACCGTCATCATCCTCACCATCCTCATGATCACCATCCTCAACATCATCATCGTTATCATCATCATCTTCATCATATATAATCATCATCATCATCATAATCATCATAATCATCATCATCATAATTATCACTCTCATTGTCATCTTCATCATCATCATCGACGTTGTCATCGTCGTCTTCATCATCATGACCATCATCATTGTCATCATCATTATCATTATCATTGTTGTCATCAAAATCATCATTATCATCATCGTCGTCTTCATCGTCGTCATCGTCATCATCATCATCTTCATCATCGTCGTCATCATCATCATAGCGTGAAGATTAGTGTTTTAAAACACTAATATCTTGATAGTGTGAGTTAATTATATTGCCAAATACTATAAATAAATATTAATTTAAAGTGATTTATGCCTAAACCTTTATCATTTGATAATGCACATAAGCTACATTGTAGTTAGTAACACACATGGTTTTATTTTGATGTGATATTTGCTAATAAAAATAAATTGATTATAGCTATAAATATTTAATTTTATTTATATTTGAAATATTTAATTTCCATAAAATATTTTATATGTAATTTTAGAATTAATCATTATATTTTTGTTTTGAATGTTTTAAGTTTATTTTAAAAAGGTATTTAATTTAAATAAGATATTTATATAGAAGAATGTAGTAATTAGCAAAATTGATGTCCAAATTTTTTACTTAGTTTATTGCTATAATAAAAAGATCTCGATGTTAAGAATGTAGAACATAACATTAATGTTTTTTTTTTAATCTTTTACATACCTTATGGCTCACGAAAAGATATCAGATTCCATTTTTTTCATATGTCTTTGATCTTACCGCAACTTTATAGTTTGGTGACAAACATCAAAATCATTTTAGATATTTAGACTTTGTTAAATTGCCACAACAATGGTTTCTTAAGTCATTTAAATGTTGTCATTCCACCCACCAAAGCTTGAGTCTCCTCAATAGCATATTTGTGCCTTACAGCTATTAAATAAGATATATGTTAAGGTTCTTAGTAAAAGTGTATGCGATAATAAATCATTGTTCTCTTCTTTCTTTTATTAGGAATTTATGACTTTTTTTTATGATGGTGATGACAATGATGATGACAATGTTACCATATTTCTCTACTGTATTTTGTTATATTGAATCCAAGCTCAAAAAGGGCACAAATAAGATTATAATGATTATAAAAGAATTGGGCCCTTCATCAACATCATCATCATCATCTTCATCTTCATCATCATCATCATCTTCATCATCACACATCATCATACATCATCGTCTTCATCATCACACATCATCATCTTCATCATCATCATCATCACACATCATCATATTCATCACACATCGTCGTCATCATAGTCATCATCATCATGTGGTTCATCATCATCATCATCCTCACCATCCTCATCCTCATCATCATCATCATCATCATCATGATGTTCATCATCATCAACATCATATTCATCATCATCATCATCTTCATCATCATCATCTTCATGAACATCATCATCATGTGGTTCATCATCGTCATCATCCTCACCATCCTCATTGTCATCATCATCATCATCATCTTCATCATCATCAACATCATCTTCATCATCATCATCATCATCTTCATCATCATCTTCATCAACATCATCATCATGTGGTTCATCATCGTCATCATCCTCACCATCCTCATCGTCATCATGAACATCATCATCGTCATCATGAACATCATCATCATCATCATCGTCTTCATCATCATCAACATCATCTTCATCATCATCATCATCTTCATGAACATCATCATCATGTGGTTCATCATTGTCATCATCCTCACCATCCTCATTGTCATCATGAACATCATCATCATCATCATCATCTTCATCATCTTCATGAACATCATCAACATGTGGTTCATCATTGTCATCGTCCTCACCATCCTCATTGTCATCATGAACATCATCATCATCATCATCATATTCATCATCATCAACATCATCTTCATCATCATCATCATTATCTTCATCATCATCTTCATCAACATCATCATCATCTTCTTCATCATCATCATTATCATCATCACACACATCATCATCATCATCATCATCAACGTCATCATCATCAACATCGTCATCATCACACATCATCATCATCATCATCATCACACATCATCATCTTCATCACACATCGTCGTCGTCATCTTCGTCACACATCGTCATCATCATCATCATCATCATGTTCATCATCATCAACATCATCTTCATCATCATCATCATCTTCTTCATCATCATCTTCATCATCATCATCATCATCTTCATGAACATCATCATCATGTGGTTCATCATCGTCATCATCATCATGAACATCATCATCATCATCATCATCTTCGTCATCATCAACATCATCTTCATCATCATCATCACCATCTTCATCGTCGTCGTCGTCGTCGTCATCATCATCATCATCATCATCATCATCTTCATCATCATCAACATCATCATCATCATCAACATCATCATCCATCAACATCATGATCGTCCATCATCATCATCATCATCGTCACCGTCAGCGGCGTCATCGTCGTCACCATCACCAACAACATCGTCGCCATCGACAACATCATCAGCGTCATCATCATCATCATCATCAACATGGTTAGCATTTTCATCATTTCATATGATATCAATACGGTCATCACCATCATCATCGTCATCGTCATCTTCATCATCATCATTGTCGTCATCTTCATCATCATCATCATCATCATCTTCATCATCAGCATCATCTTCATCCTCATAATCAACATCCTCATCTTCATCAGCATCATCATCATCATCATCATAATAATAATAATCAGCATCATGGATAACATCATGATCATCATCGACATCATCATCATCAACGACATCCTCATCCTCATCATCATAGATTCACTGCACACATAAAGACTCACATAGATACACCCCCCTCTTTGTATAAAAATAAATAAAACATAGTATAAAAAAATAAAAAAATAAAACATAGTATATATATATAAATAAATAAAATAAAGCATAAATAAATAAATTAATTAAAACATAAAACAATATCTATAAATAATAAGAGAACAATTATTTATAATACATATATATAAATAACAAAAACAAAAACATAAAAGCACAAAAAAACACTAACTGTGGTGCATTATTTTCCTTTCAGCTTCACGAGAAAGCTTCTTCTATGCATCTCATCGGGTGCTTGTGTTTAATGATCATGAGAAAGCTTTCCTCTGTGCTATGCATCTCATTGGGTGCTTGTTGTTCAGTGATCAAGGGTCAATCTGCCCAACTTGTCAGAGAACAATATCAGTGGGAGCAACGATTTGGACCGGCCATGTTGAGTAAGGAGAGTGGATAATTGTGGTTTTGTAGTGAACAAGGAGGCCAATTGTCAGTCGAGACAATGGATCCCAAATTTGTGAGTACCGTGCCCTAATTCATGTCTATTTTTAAATTGTTAATATAGTCCTGCAAATCTCCAAGGTTTCTTAGCCAATAGAGGAAAGGTAGGGGCTATTAGAGCAGGCTTAGACCCAGGTTGTGCAGGGTTGGTATGTTTCAATCCCGCCTTCTCAATTTAGGCTTTGGATAAAGAAAACCCCCATTTTTACGGGGTCGAATGGTCCTCACTCTCTCATCCAGTGGTGATGTGTTCCTTCTCACTCGGTTATGGTGAACGGGATCTTGTGTGGTTGAGCAATTAGACACCTCATTTATATACCTTGCCTACTTGATTACTTTACTTTTACCAACAACCCAAAGGGTCTTTGTCTATACTACCTACTTCTTCACCAACTTGAATCCTTCCTTATCAGCTTTCAAACATGGGTTTTCTTCGTTGTGCATGCATTTACATTGATTAGCTAATGACAAACCCAATTTGACAGTTTCAGCTAACCCACATTTGACCCATATTGGCTGATATGGATTCTGAAGTCTGGCCAGTCTGAGCGTTACAATTAGTGGACGAACCCATCACATTTTGGTTCACATTCAAATTGGTTTGATTGTTTTTATGTGAGTTATCTCAGCAACTGGTTCCCAAATAAGTTATTAAGATGAACTCACCCAAATGAGATGCTTAGGGGAGTTTTAGATAAGGATTCGAGTTCCACCATAGCCACGATAGTTAGAGTTTTTTTTCTCACATGTATGCTCAGTCCATTGGAGAAGGATGAAAATCGGTCCCTGCCCCGAACAGGATTGCCAAGCCATGCTTTGTTATAAGAAAGAAACTAGAACCTAACCCCTAGATCATTGAAGATCATTATAAAAGCCCTAGGTTAGAAAGAAACTCGAACCTAACCCAATATTTTCCAAATTGTAGTGACAACAGGGGTTTGCCAGAATTCTGCCAAATGTTATGGATTTCTTCTTTAAGGTGTTTTATTATAGAAACCTTATATTAGAAAGCAACTTGAACCTAACCCATTAATTCCCAAGCTCCAAAAACCATGAGATCTTGCACTATACAATATATTTTCATTAAGTGATTGAATGAAGTAATCCACTTACAATAACTATTTTTTCAAAATATTAATTTTTTTTCTACATACCTCTTAATATCGTCATCAAACAAAATTGTCCATGAGGACAGAGTTCAAGAACTTTGTCCACATGAACTATATCTCACAAAAGACAACAAGTGTTCATCCAAGCAACAATGACGATTCGTGGTATTATGCTTCACAAGTTTGCGATGTTGCAACCTAATGAAACATAATACCAAGAGTTGTCACCATTATTAGCCAACACTTATTAGCTATTTTAGAGTTAGTGAATTGAAAGGGGCTGAGTCAACGCAAAAAAGAAAGGTAATAAGTTTGACTAAATAAACTATTTTGATAATTGTACCTACATCTTTTGCTACATTCATTGCTTGCATGCCTCACCTATCTCGACGTAATATCAAAATTATTATTATTTGTATGTGTACCTTCTCTCACTGACAGTATTCTTCCTATTTATTCTCCAAAACAACTATATTATAGGGCCTTTTGGCATGACATTGTTTTGCATGCAACTTTTATTTTATCAATATTAGAAAGAAACTCAAACCTAACCCAGTATTTTCCAAATTGTAGTGAGAACAGGGGTTTGCCATAATTATGCCAAATGTTATGGATTTCTTCTTTAAGGCGTTTTATTATAGAAACCTTATATTAGAAAGAAACTCAAACCTAACCCAGTAATTCTCAAGCTCTAAACACCATGAGAGCTTGGAATATACAATATATTTTCATTAAGTGATTGAATGAAGTAATCCACTTACAATAACTATTTTTTTCAAAATATTAATTTTTTTTCTACATACCTGTTAATATCATCATCAAACAAAACTTTCCATGAGAACAGAGTTCAAGAACTCTGTCCACATGAACTATATCTCACAAAAGATAACAAGTGTTCAGCCAAGCAACGGTGAAGATTCGTGGTATTATGCTTCACTAGTTTGTGATGTTGCAACCTAATGAAATATAATACCATGAATCATCACCATTATTAGCCAACACTTATTAGCTATTTTAGAGTTAGTGAATTGAAAGTGGATAAGTCAATGCAAAAAAGAAAGGTAATAAGTTTGACTAAATAAACTATTTTGATAATTGTACCTACATCTTCCGCTACATGCATTGCTTGCATGCCTCACCTATCGCGACGTACTATCAAAATTATTATTATTGGTATGTGTACCTTCTCTCAATGACAGTCTTCTTCCTATTTATTCTCCAAAACAACTATATTATAGGGCCTTTTGGCATGACATTGTTTTGCATGCAACTTTTATTTTGTTAATCTAGCATAACTAAAGAACCGAACCTACAAACATACTATCAAAACAATAGAATATCAGTTTGGGAGACTATATTTTTCCATTCGGTGATCGAGTAGCTTTTGTAATACCTTCAACCCTTCAAAAGATAGGGGATAAGAGAAGGTACATGTGGTACTTAACAAGGAGAACCTAGATAATTCCTATAAATGAGTCATTAATGGTGAGGATAAAAAATAGTTTCACCTTTGAATTGCTTCAATAGCCTCTAAATAGTAAAGAATCCCTACTCTAGAAATATCATTTCACGAAATAAAACACACCATAATCCACGTGTAATTTGATAAATGAATGGAAATAACTATCAATGGGCAATAATAATAATAAAAATATACCCATAGATCTTAGTTTAGGGATGCATTGAGGTTTATACCACATATTTGATAGTGTAGGCATCCAATACTTGCTAGTTACTTGATCACTAATATCAATTGATATACCATCACTCTTATTGGTAACTCTAATTTTTTCACATTTCTAGTAATCTACAAATTCCAAAGTCTTTGTTTTCATGGAGTTTTTGTGAGGTTATGGGTGCAAAAATAGTGGAGATTGGCATCCTAAGGTTGATATTGATACCTTTAATTTTTTAGATACCATGATAGTTTTATGGTTGCTAACCCCAGGGGTCGTCAATTGGTAGACGCTCATGTGAAAGCTCACATATGCCTGAAGATCAAATCTAAAAGAAGAAGAAAAATATAAAATTAAGTTTAAATTTATATAAGAAAAATCTAAAATTAATTACCATTTTACGCAATATTACATACATAAATATTTTATTATTAAATATCTAAAATATTTTATTATTATAAATTTAGTGTTGCCTTAGGGTTGAAAATTAGTATGGGAAAACAAGTTAGAGTTTCCTTAGGGTTGAAGATTAATATGGGAAAACAAGCATCATCATGACAAGCTAAAAGGAATAAATCAACAAATATTACAGACTGATATAAATGTATTTAAAAATTCTTTTCATTCCTGAACGTGCCAAGTCGCAGATCTGGAAATGTCCGCTCTTCACCACCATGGATTAGATATATATATGCACTACAGAGTAGCATTGAAGAGGTTAAAACATCCACTCTACAGGATCTCCAAGAACTCAACATCATTATTTGTCCATTACTGTAAAGGCATTGTACTAGAAGATTTGCCTGGATTTGTTGATTTCACGGTGAAGTTGAACGTAAATGATAAATAGAGAGGAGCACTAAGAAAGCTACAACACTTTGTAGTAAATCGAATGAGTAGAGATATAATGTCTGTAGCATTTTTCATACATCCTTCACTTGAATGATGTTAGTTCTTGGCGATCATGTATAGTGGATGTTTTTACCTCTTCAATGCTACTTTGTAGTGCATATACATATATCTAAACCTATATATATAAATATATAATCCATGGTGGTGAAGAGCGGACATTTCACTTGAATGATGTTTGGGTCTTGAAGCGAGTACTAGGTTTTTTTATGTCCTCCATTTGTTATTTGATGATTTTATGCCAATTTTCACTGTGTATGATTTTTTTTCCCCTCTTACAATTAACACGATAAGATGACCTTTGTGGTTTAGACAATTGGTTAGCTTTAGAATTATTCCCTGGTGTGAGTGATATTTGATGTTTCCTTGCCCTTTTTCCATCCCTTGGTTTCATTAAATCATTGAGGAAGGCATAATATAGTTAATTTAAGAGCCTTTTGATTTGTGCGAATAGTCTTTTTTGGTTCTTTCTCCTATGGGATTGCCTTAGGGTTGAAAATTAGTATGGGAAAACAAGTTAGCATTGCTTTAGGGTTGAAAATTAATATGGGAAAACAAGCATCATCAAGACAAGCTAAAAGGAATAAATCAACAAATATTACAGAATGATATAAATGTATATAAAACATTCTTTTCCTTCTTGAACGTGACAAGTAGCAAATCTGGAAATGTCTGCTCTTCACCACCAAGGATTATATATATATATATATATGATTGTTGTAGGTTACCACTAGGAAATATGCCTCTGAAGTGCTGGCTTATGCACTATAGAGTAGCACTGAAGAGGTTAAAACATCCACTCTATAGGATCTCCAAGAACTCAACATCATTATTTGTCCATTATTGTAAAGGCGATGTACTAGAAGATTTTCCTGGACTTGTTGATTTCATCATGATGTTGAACGTAAATGATAAACAGAGAGGAGCACTAAGCAAGCTACAACACTTTGTAGGAAATCGAATGAGTAGAGATATAATGTCTGGAGCAGTCTGCACACATCCTTCCTTGAATGATGTTAGTTCTTGGCAATCCTAACATCATTCAAGTGAAGGATATATGCACACTGCTGCAATATCATGATTCGACCATGAGGTGCTTAGTTGACTGGAAATTGGGTTAGGTAATACTTTGCCATTAATGGACAATCGTGAATCTTATGGTTTATGCTTTGGGTCTTGAAGCAAGTACTAGGTATTTTGATGTCCTCTATTTTTTATTTGAACATTTTATGTCAATTTTCACTGTGTCTAATTTTTTTTTGTCCCTCTTACAATTAACACGATAATATGACCTTTGTGGTTTAGATAGTTGGTTAGCTTTAGACTTATTCCTTGGTGTGAGTGATATTTAGCGTTTCCTTTCCATTTTTCCATCCCCTTGGTTTCATCAAATCTTTGAGGAAGGCATGATATGGTTAATTTAAGAGCCTTTTGATTTGTGGGGTATAGTCTTTTTTGGTTCTTTCTACTATGGGATTGCCTTAGGGTTGCCTTAGGGTTGAAAATTAGTATGGGAAAACAAGTTAGCGTTGCCTTAGGGTTGAAAATTAATATGGGAAAACAAGCATCATCAAGACAAGCTAAAAGGAATAAATCAACAAATATTACAGACTAATATAAATGTATTTAAAACATTATTTTCATTCCTGAACGTTCCAAGTAGCAGATCTATAGATGCATTGTTATTTGAGTGAAATAATTTGCAATAGATGCATTGTTATTTGGATTGTGAAATAGTGAAATAAATTGTTATTTGCAAGTATATGCATTGGGTTTGGGGAGTTGAGAGTGATGTGTGGGGGGGGGGGGGGGGGGGGGGGGGTGGGCATAAGAGCTTCCACCTTCACGTGGTTGGTCCTGTTTAGTAGAGAATATTAAATTATTCTCGAAACAGAGAGGAGTTCAATGAATGGTAAGGAAGAATACATTAAAAAGCATATATTTCTATAATTTTAGTGTATAATTTTCACTATTGCTATTTGACTCCTCCATTGGAACTTGTTACAGATAGCGTTGAGAAACATTTCCATAGTTTAGAGGCAAGAAATGGCGTTTTGATTAGATCGATGGCCTTATATACATAGTATTTTTGGTTATCCATGTTTTATCAGGTGATATATTCTTAACAATTAATTTACTTGAATGGTTGAATAGTCTTGTAATTTACATTGTAATAGAATTGTATTTATTTAGATTGGTTTTGTTATTTTCATAAACAAAAATAAATTTATTTGATGGGTCCTAACATGAAACTATTGCAACAGGACAAAAAATGAAGTATGTTGAATGATGTTTTGAAAGGTAAAGCATAAGAAGACAGTGTGAAGATCCACAAATCAAGGTATAATTATGTTTTCTTTTGTTTGATTGAGCTTTTTATTGGGTATTTATGCATGTGCATAGACATACATTTAGTTGATGACAATTATTACCATACATTGAGGCGAACTTTGTTCTATCTGATCTAAACAATTACCTTAAATATTTTGATTTATCATGATAACTGCCCCCTTGGTAATACTTTACCAATTCCATATAGCTAGGACAACAAAATTAAATGTAGGCATTTCATTACAAGAAATATGATAGGCATTTGAGTTTGATGGGAATATGAATGGTCAAAAGACAGAAAAACATAGATAGACTTGTGAGGAAAATGGTATCTGAAATGTTGTTTCCCTATTATTCCGCATGAGTATATTGTTATCTGCCCCAGTTTATCTTTCTCCAGTAGTTTTGTAATTTGTTTCTTAATCTCATATCTTGTTCAACTTTCATGTTTGATTGTGCAGTGGAAAACCTATGTTTATATTTGTGCTTATCCCTGTAGGTTGTGAGTTGGGCATGGTACACGTTGGTATTTTTAGTTTCCATTGTAACTTTTCACCCCAACATCATTGTGCACTTTATTAATCATTATTTCTAATTTGTTACAAAGTTTTCTTTGTGCAAATCTTTTATTAGGCATTTATATATTTCTGTCTTGCATCCAATTTATCACTGAGTTTAAAGTGGTCACTTAGAGCAAACATCTCAACTTTGGAATACAAAAGAAGAATGATTGCATTGATAATTATGGTAACAAAGTATTGAGATCTGCTTGAAAAAATAAAGATCTATTTGCTACTTTATTTCTGGAAGGCATTGTTTGAATGCTTAAGTTATAAAAATTGTTTATTTTTGTTGTTTTCAAGCAATCTTCCAGAGGTATCCACGGCCTGAAAAGGAGTATCAGTCATTTTCACTGATTTACAATGATAGATCACTAGATTTGGTATGACATCTTTTTGCTAAAGGCAACATTTTCACATTTATTGGAACAGTTTCGAGGTTCTTTCCCAAGGAAAATATGTTTTTATTGAAGAAAGCCCATTTGCAGCCATGACTTTTGGTGGTGTTGATCCTAATAACTTCAAGGGTAAGCATCAATATGCTCCTGTTACTCGAAACAGTTACTGGAAGGTATGAAATAGAATCATGTTAGTTTTCCAGGTTTAAGATTGACTGTATTTAAGGATAAACACATGCATACCATGTTCTTTGTATGAGTCATAGTTACTAGTAGGTATGTCATGGGATTAATATACTCTGATAAATCAATTTTCCTATTTCCTTCAGTTTGACATGGGAGACTTCCTCATTGATGATCAATCAACAGGTCAGCATACAGTCCATCTTATTCAATTGGGCACATGATTGCTTCTTAAGGAATCTTAAGAAAATATTGATGGAATTTTATGAACATTTTGTTGCAGGTTTCTGTGCTAGAGGTTGTGTTTCTATTGCAGATTCTGGAACTTCTTTGCTAGCTGGTCCATCGGTAAAGCATGCATACCTTTGATCTTTTGTAAATTTCTTGTATAAGTTAGTGGTGTTATCTAGGTCTGTGCACGATATGCTATTGCACAGGGGTGTGGCACATCTAATGCTTGTATGCTATTGCACTGTGTGATCATTGTACTATTGCAATGTGTGATTTCCATGCATGATGAATATTTAAAATTATGTGCATCTACCATTCTAGGTGAAAATTTTGAAGATAAATGGAGTAATATGAAGAAGAGTAATTACTGAAGCATATACATACATGGATGAATTAATCATGTCTATCTTGTTCCCAATCTTCCTCTTTGGAAGAAAACTGCTTGGAATCTCATGTGTAATCTCAACACATCGTTCTAGCATTCTACTCAATTATACTAATACTTCCTTCATAGTGTCACATTTTTCAACATTATTAGACTTTATGCCCTCTAAGACTCTTATTTGCACCATTTCATAACACTCCTTTGTATCCTTTATTGCATTTATGAAGTTCTTTGTAAATAACAGAACTTCTCTCTGGCCCTTATCTTTAATTGACAGCTAAATTATTTTTCTATCCTTTATAATGTCTTGAGTTATTCTCAAGTGATTTATATCTCCATTGGGCATCCACAAACTACTTATATTTTACATTTTAGTCCTTTGGTTGACTTGGACTTGAGCATGCATTTTATTTATATGTTTGACAAAATCATTCTATATCATCACTTGTTTGGACATGTTGAGTGAAAATCTATCATATCTAAAACACTAATTAGATTATTTTTATGCATAAAATTCAATGATCCCCGCCAGAGTGTATGATCTAGAATGAAAAGGATATATAGAAGCATACCATATTGATATGTTGTAAGAGTTGTCAGGTAAAGAACTGTAAATGAAAAGGACATAGATTATTTACATATTCATTGGAATAATCTCCACCATTATTTATGTGAAGGATATTGATCCCCTTACCAGATTGTTTCTCTACAAGAGCTTTAAAATCTCGAAGAAAAGCAAACACATCAGCTTTGTGTTTTAAGAAGTAGACCCCTATGTATATAGAGATGTAATCAATGAAGGTTGGTACCAGGCCTAGAAATTGACGGCCCGTAGAATGTTTTTTCACTTTTTAGATGTATTTGACAGCTCTTTAAAAAATGAAAACGTCATAGATGACGGGCATATAAAAATTCAAACTGTAGATTTGACGTTTACTAGTTTATATCTCCCGTCATAAATATTAATAATGGCTCTAGATGCAGGTTCTAGATGCAGTTTCTCTTCATTCGAACCATAGATCTCAAGTTACAGCGTTCTTGTTCAGGTTAGCATTTCTCTGAGTTTATGTTTTCTTTATGTATGATGCTGTCTAAGGATGAAGGTATTTATGTATATGACCATTGTTCTTCTATTTCCATGTACAGAAATGGAACGGTATATAGGGCTCCTAAAAGTGGCCGTAATAAGGGAACCGATCCAGTTGCTTCAGATTTTATGAATATCTCTGATCCTTATGTGGTGGTCAACATGGATAAACAAGTGCGTGCCATTTCTCACTTTGTTTTTGCTTCAATTTTGAACATTTTGCATATTTTTATGGTGTAAAAGATGGGCTGGATTGGGGTTTGCAATTTTTCAATTCAATTTTGTACTTGTGTTTTGTTTTTTTAATTTTACTAATCATGGAAAGGGAAAATAAAAAACACTAAGAATCTAAGTTGGGTTGGGGTTTGCACTTTAAATTCAATTCTACACTGATTTATTTTAAATTTATTAACCAGGAAAAGGGGTAAAAAAACCCGGGTTGGGGTTTGGAATTTAAAGTCGATTTTACAGTGATTTATTTTAAATTTATTAACAAGGGAAAGGGGTAAAAACACCTAGAATGCCGTTTATTTTAAGTTACAGTAGGGAAATAAGTAAAAACACATAGAATGCCATTTTTTTCTCATCGTGAGCACTACAATCCACAGGATTATTATTAAGGATGTTGGTTTGATTCTTGTCCCAGGGGCTATGATTCTGCTGACGGGTTATTTGTCGGGGATATGTGTGATGTCCCAAGTCTGGTGTGCAAAACTGAACACTATATAATTCTGTAATTTAAATTACAATTTATGAACTTTGAATCAAACCACTTGGAGCCTCTTCGGACAGGGAATGTCAGGGGTTTTTTCTAGGAAATTTTGTAGGCAAGAGGAGTGAGCAGTGGGAAGCAACCAAAGATATTTCAGACATAGAATTTCCTCTTCCTTGACACATTTATATCTGGTTCCATTTAGGTTTCAGAATCTGTTATGCGGAAACTTACTTCCACGCTTCTGGGCAGCCAAACCGTGAAACTAGGAAGAGTAGTTCAGCCTTTTTCAACTAGGGGCTTGGGTAAATTGATTATGGCTCTGATATAAAGTTATATTATAGTATACAAAGGTTTATGCAGGTAAATAACAGATTTGGGAATTTTAGGAAACTAGTCCCTTGGACTGCACTCTAGGCTCGGGTTAAGGGTCTTCCAAACATATGGAGAAGGTTAATAAAACTAATATACAGAAATGGAAGGTGTTCAATGTGAATTTAATGAATGATCAGAAGTAAAAGAAATAAAATTAGAAAGGTTTAAGTCCTTCAACTCATTCACAATCTAAAACTAGTCATTTTTCAATGCATTTCTATCTAGGGCGTGGAAATGCTTCTCTAGAGTAAACCAGATATATTCAAAACTCTGTAATACTTGCAGAAAGATAAGAATACATTATTTTAGAGAATTAATGACTGAATTCAATCTCATGGGAGTTTCATATCTTTACTCATTAATTTAGTCTTCATTACAAGGCTAGAAAACTAGAATTAGAGGTAGACATTGTAATGGAAAACTATTAGAACATTACAGAAACTTTGGAACTGTTAAGAGATTAATATTAGGGACTGATAATAACCTCAATTAATGGCATAGATCCATCTATCTCTCTTCATCACTTCATATCATCAATCTCTCATAAAAGGAGGAAATCTTGAAGATAGTTATGATATTTGAATGGAGGAGTGTCCCAATCGCTCTAATGTGCTACACTAAAATGGAAATGGCTTCAAAACCTGCAATATCACTCCATTAATGGATGAGAGTTGATCCATATCTCCAATATAACCTGCAATGAGAAGCGAAGAAGAGGGGAGAAGGAGAATAGGGGACTTGGGGCACATCACCCAAGAGACTGAAGATCACCACTCAGAAATGAAGCTTAAGCTTCAATCAATTACAAAAATACATTAACCAAACTGAATAATGGAGTTGGAAATTCCCTTAAGTAGACCTTGGGTGACTTGTTGAGCAAGTCCTTCACCCGTTGAACAAGTAACCCACTTACCATTTTTGTTCCTAAGCCATGAGTGACCCTCCTTAATGGGATTAACAATTTTGGTTTGCAAATGATGTTTCCTTCTTTGTATAACTTAACCCAAAGTGGAAATTAGACCTTCTTGAGAAAAATAGCAAGTATGAAGCTTAGTAAATGTTTCCATGTTTGCATCCTTCAGTCCAAAATAGAAACTGCTCCTTCCTTGAGTAATTAGCAAGTTTGTGCATAAGGTAATCTTTCTTTGCTTTTCATCCTTGCACCAAATTAGAAACTAATTTGGATAGTTTCTATCTTTACTATGACATGTTTCTTTTTCCTTCTTTTGCATTGTTTCCATTTTTCCATCCAAGGCAAGTTTACTAGCTTTCCTCAATGTGCCCTCCTGACATGGCAGCCTTAATTCCACATCATTATTGTGCATAATAAATAAAATTAAATACATGCCTTAGAACAATTATTAGCAATATTTTTCCTAGGAATAATAATTAATGTCAATTTGAGCCCCTAGGAATTTCATCATGGTCAACACTTTTAATGTCCCAAAATATGGGGACATGACAATATGATTTTTTCCATGAATTTTGTTGTGGTTTATCTCTTATAGACAATGGGTAGGCCTTTATTAACTTGCTGGATACTTTGCTAGCTCTTTTAATAACTTGTTGGATACTGGCTAGCTTTAAAATACCAAAGTCTATAGTAGCACTTACTTCTTACCCAATTAATTTAGTTGATAGTCATGAATTTAAAGTAAACATAATGTGAAAGGCTTCAAAAATCCAAGACCGTCATTAAATTTCCATTTGATAGGAATAATAGATTTGAATTTCCAGGCTTGGTTAGTACGTATATTTATTTATTCATAGATTGGTGAGGAAAGGGACCATTAATGTCACCGGGAACCAAATCAGCAAGTGATGTGGCTCTCTTAGCCTTTCCTTTCTCAAATCTCTCTTTAAGGTGCCTACCAAGATTATATATTGGACAAACTCCATCTAAGAAGGATATAGGTGGCAACCCCACTATCCCATCTTGTTTGATTAATTGATGCAATTAACGTAAGTATGCCCAAACATATCATGCCATAACTTACTAACATCATTAGAATGCATTAACAAAGCTAAAGTAGGAGTTTTAAGCAAAAAAATTGCAAAAACATACAATTTATTTTTGTGATCAACTTTTCTAAGTCAAATCTTTGAATTTTTTTTTTGTTAAATCTACCAACAGGCGTCGCTTTTCCGACGGTGTTCCGACGCTTCTGTCAAACATCTGACACATAAAGGCGACGCTCAACTGACACTTTGTATTAACCTTCTGACGGCAGTGTCATGACTTCGACACTTCAGCCCATCGGACGACCGATGCTTCAAGTGTCAATGGGCATTTAAAATCCAATGCATTCTGGATAAAAACACCGATGGTATTGCCATGACTCCAATGCTTCTACCTGTCGAAAGGCCAACCCTTCAAGTGTCGGTAGGCATTGGATTTTTGATGGTTTATGCAAGTTTTGATTGACACTTTGAAAGAGAAAACTGTCGAATAGGCGACACCATGGTGTGTTGGATCTTCGACCCACTTTGGTAGCATGTTGAATATCCGACGTTATGCCACCGACGGAAAAAAAAAGTGTATGTGTCGAAGATGCAACAGAGAAGTGTCAAATTTCAGACATGCAAGGTGTTGGATTTTGGATTGAAATTCCATTGTGCTCATTTCCATATAAGTGAATGTAAATATTCTCCTACGCCATTTCAGTATGGTGTAAAGTTAGTTGTTGAGTGTACCACACCACTTGTTGATGCTACTATTTATCGTCAGCTTGTAGGCAGTTTGATATATTTAACTCACAGCCGACCAGATCTCTCTTTTGTCATTAGTTTGGTTTCTCGGTTCATGCAGCAACCTCATGAAAGTCATTGGCAGGAAGCCAAGAGGATTCTGAGATATTTACATGGGACATTAAACTATGGTGTTTTTCATTCGAGCAGTACTACAGTTTCACTCTCTGGTTACACAGATTCTGATTGGGCGGTGATAGTTCTGATCGATGGTCCACTGTAGGTTATGTATTTCAACTTGGTTCAAGTCCGATTTCTTGGTTGAGCAAGAAGGTGAAGACTCTTTATTTATCTTCACATGAAGCATAATATAGAGCAGCCAAAGAAGCAGTTTGGTTACGGCATGTTCTTACAGAGCTTGGTCTGGCTCTGAAATTGTCCACTGTGTTGAAATGTGACAATCAGGGTGCAATATAGCTTGCTTATAATCCGGTATATCACTCCAAGACAAAGCATATCGACCTTAATGCTCATTAAATTTGCGGAATTGTGTCAGATGGTATTCTTTCTCTTCAATATTATCCTACCGAGCAGCAGGCAGCAGATATCTGTTAGTTTTTCAACATTTAAGCTAGCATTATGTTAGGATCTTTTCACTAAGAGAATAACAAGCACAGCAAAAACATAAGCACATCACAAGAGACAAGAGACACAAATATTTTTGATCGGGGAAACCATAAATGGAGAAAACCCCGCAACTTCCTCTAAGATAGTTTCACCACAAGATGTGAAACCCCAAAACAGTAAGATGCAATCCCAACAGCAGTAGACTTCTAGCCCCAGTATATTTCCTTCTCCACTAGTGCACCACACTTGAGAGAGAAAGTGATGTGTTTCACAAGTGATAAATAGAGAGACTCTCACTCTCTATTTATATTCATCTGTTCACTTGAATTGCATTTTCACACGTAGGCTCAACCTAACAATTACTACTCGAGCCTACACCTTAATTAGTGTATAATAACTCAAGTGCCCTGAAACTGTGGGGACTTACCTAATGACTTGATATGACTTGTTTACATTATTAATCCTCCCAATCGGAACATCGGGGTATGACATCATGACTCAAAAACATAATAGAAACATCCTGGAATAAACATCGGGTTACAATACATAAGATACATGGAAGAATACATTCCGGAGTTACATATACATCAACACTCCCTCTTAACTAAGAAGGTATTCTTTCGACACGATTTTCAGCACTGGTCTTCTTCTCTGTATCAACTGGATGATATTCATCTTCAAGTCATCTTCGTCTTCAAGTCATCTTCATCTTCAAGTCATCTGGATCTGGATCATCATAGAAAGGGATCTGGATCATCATAGCACATCATCACTGGATCTGTATCATCACTGGATCTGGATCATCATCACTGGATCTGGATCATCACTGGATCTGGATCATCATCACTGGAATGGATCTGGATCATCACTCGATCTGGATCATCACTGCTGGATCTAGATCATTACTCGATCTGGATCTCTCGGAGTCATCATAACTGGATCTGGATCATAGCTCGATATGGATCTCCTCTGGTCATCATCATGTGTGTACTATCTCGTCATAGGAAGTTCTACAAAGACAGCTTTCTTTCATGTTGGTTGTAGGCCTAGCCCACAGGTAGGTCTTCACCCAGCACTTATATCTGACCTACTCATCAGAAAGGCATGCCCAGCACTTACATCTGACCTACTCGTCAGAAAGGCACGCCCAGCACTCACATCTGATCATGTAGTAAACTACAATCACATCAGAAAGGCCCTGCACTCACATCTATCATGGAAGGAACTGAATCCTCTCACCAAGATATAATGGCCTGCCCTTACATCTGACATGGAAGGAACTTAATCCTCTCACCATGAAAGAATGGACCGCACTTACATCGGCCATGGAAGGAACTTAATCCTCTCACCATGACGGAATGGCCCGCACTTACATCGGCCATAGAAGGAACTTAATCCTCTCACCATGAAAGAATGGACCGCACTTACATCGGCCATGGAAGGAACTTAATCCTCTCACCATGACGGAATGGCCCGCACTTACATCGGCCATAGAAGGAACTTAATCCTCTCACTATGATAGAATGGCATGCACTCACATCTGACCTGGAAGGAACCAAATCCTCCACCCTCGTCAGAAAGGCCCCCAGTCCCAGACTGAGCTACCTAGTAACTGACCAGGCGCCTCCACTCTCCCGGGGAGTGGAAATTGCCCTTACATCTGTCCTACTCGACAGAATGGCCAACACTCACATCTGACATGGGAGGAACCTAATCCTTTAGCCATGAACATAATGGTTCAGCCCTTACATCTGACCTGCTCGTCAGAATGGCTATGCATCTCATCATTCATATCTGACATGGAAGGAACTGAATCCTCTCACCATGACAGAATGGCTCAGCCCTTACATCTGACCTCCTCGTCAGAATGGCTATGGATCTCTAGCACTCATATCTGACATGGAAGGAACTGAATCCTCTCACCATGACAGAATGGCTCAGCCCTTACATCTGACCTCCTCGTCAGAATGGCTATGGATCTCTAGCACTCATATCTGACATGGAAGGAACTGAATCCTCTCACCATGACAGAATGGTTCAGCCCTTACATTTGACCTCCTCGTCAGAATGGCTTTGGGACTCATCACTTTCCCTGGGAGGAAGCCTCAATCTGAAGAACACCAAGTCTCTCTCTGAAGTACTCAAACTTCACTCTGGCTAATGGCTTCGTCAACACATCAGCTATCTGTTCCTCCGTCGCAACATACACGAGCTTCACTGCTCCTCTCTGCACCATATCCCTGATATAGTGATACTTGATCTCGATATGCTTCGACTTGTCATGGAACACTGGATTCTTTGACAACTTCACGCAACTCTGGTTGTCACAATGTATACAAGTAGCATCCAACTAGAGATCAAATATATCAGACAGTAGCTTCCGCAGCCATACTACCTCACAACTAGCTAAACAAGCTGCGACATACTCTGCTTCAGCTGTACTCAGTGCCACACAGGATTGCTTCCTGCTAAACCAAGAGATCACACCTCATCCCATACTGAAGCAACATCCTGAAGTACTCTTCCTGTCGATGGCACTTCCTGCCCAATCTGAATCAACATAACCCTCCAGGTTAATCTTCTAATTCGCATCGTACTTGAGCCCATAATCAATTGTACCCTTCAGGTACCTCAAAATATGCTTTGCAGCAATCAAGTGAACACTTCTCGGATCTGTCAAGTATTGGCTCAAGGTGTTCACAGCAAAGCAAATGTCTGGTCTCGTGTTCGTTAGGTACATCAATGACCCAATCATCTGACGATACATCGTAGCATCAACCGACTCTGATGAAGCATCACTCAATAGCTTCAGGTTCGATGCCATAGGTGTGGACATAGCCTTGCAGTCCATCATCCCAAACCTCTTCAGGATCTCTACTGCATACTTCCCTTGTCCATGGAAGATCCCATCTGTACTCTGCCACACCTCCATACCTAGAAAGTAATGCATCATCCCCAAGTCCTTCATCTTGAACTTAGTAGCAAGCTTTCTCTTTGTATCAGCAATCAACCCATCTGTGCCTGTCACAAATAGATCATCTACATACAGTAGGAGCATCACTGGGTTTCCATATTCAACCTTGTAGTAAAGGTTGGAATATGCTTTACTCTTGGTAAAGCCCAAACTAGAAAGAAAGCTATCAATTCTACCGTACCAGGTCCTGGGTGCCTGTTTCAAACCATACAGGGCTTTCTTCAATCTGCATACATGAGACTCTCTATCATGTGTCTCAAAACCGAGTGGCTGTTCTACATACACTTTCTCTTCTACTACACCATTCAAGAAGGCATTCTTGACATCCATCTGGTGTGTCTTCCACTTCGTCACTGCAGCCAGAGCAAGTACTGATCTGATGGAAGTGTATCTGGCTACAGGTGCAAAGGTCTTTTCATAGTCTATTCCCTCTTTCTAAGAGAATCCTCGAGCTACAAAGCTTGCCTTATACTTTTCAATGCTACCGTCTGCAGCATGCTTGATCTTGTAGATCCATTTGGAAGTGACAACTGACTTCCCTTTTGGTCTTGGGACAACATCCCAAACATCATTCTTCATGATCGATTGATATTCTTCGATCATAGCATCCTTCCATTCTTTCTGATCTGCCGCCTCTTCATAACTGGAAGGTTCTTTATCAATAAAATCACATAATAAAGCTACATACCCGGAATTTGATCTGGTTCTTTTTCTTTCTCTGTGATTTTCTTCTGGAGCCCCATATCTTTCCGCACCTTGGATAAGTTCACGTACCCAAGCAGGTTTCCTCTTATGAGGATTCTTCTCCAGAGGTGGATCTACAGGTCTTTGTGGTTCCTTGAACTCTTGATCTTCTTCTTGAGCTTCTTCGTTCATGATTGTATCACGGATCCTGGGTACTTCTGCTTCCTCTTCGTCAGGTTCTTCAGCAGGTCTCTTTCTAGATTTGGTGTAAGCTGTGCCTTCATCAAATGTCACATCCCTGCTGATGTCAATCTTCTTGTATCCTAGAAAGTAGATTCTGTAAGCCTTCGAGCTTTCTGAGTATCCCACAAATATGCCCTTCCTTCCTAAAGGATCTAATTTTGTTCTCTTTTCTTTTGGAATATGTATGTATACTGGACAACCGAATATTCTGAGGTGGCTGACTTCTGGTTTCTTGTCGGAGAAGACTTCTTCAAGAGTCTTGTTCTCGAGTACTCTATGTGGAGTACGGTTCTATACATACATCGCTATTTTGGCAGCTTCAGCCCAAAGATGCATAGGTAGATCTTGATCATGAAGCATAGCTCTTGCAGCTTCCATGATAGTTCTATTCTTCCGTTCTGCAACCCCATTCTGTTGTGGATTATAAGGAGTGGACAACTCCCTCTTAATTCCTGATTCTTTGCATAGATCCTTGAATTCATTCGAAGTGAATTCTCCACCATTATCTGATCTAATGGTCTTGATCTTCTTTTCAGTATGGTTCTCGATCAAGGCTTTGAATTCCTTGAACTTGTTGAATACTTCATCTTTGTTCTTCATAAAATAAATCCATGTCTTTCTAGAAAAATCATCAATAAAAGAAACATAGTATGCATACCCGCTAAGTGAGTTTGATGACATAGGACCGCATACATCAGAGTGGATGATTTCTAGAATGCTTTTGGCTTTGCTTTCGCTGCTTGGAAATGCCTTCTTCGTGTTCTTTCCTTTCGCACATCCTTTGTAGATCCC
>LPNX010686126.1:281329-357566 GCA_001517045.1 Pseudotsuga menziesii | reverse complement strand
AGACCTGTATGAAGTAGAATGTGAAAGAAACAACCATTTTTTCTGAAAGTAGGCAATACTAACTGTCCTTCCCATCATCAAAAATTTGTCAAGGCAATTAATTTTATCAAGTCATTCTAATGTGACAGTATGTCAACAAACAAGAGAAGGAAGGTCCAAACACTAGCAATCCAGTTTCTGAGAGCTGTGGACATCATCCGTACTACACATTAATAATTTACCAAGAGTTAATTTTGTGAAGCTTTAACAACTTGAAGAAAACAATTTTGTTATAGATTTGACAGCTCAATACAAGCAATATAAATAAACGCACTAGATTCTCTTGATATCATTTCATGAATACAGCTTCAGAGGTCCTTCCAACGGCTATAACTTATACATGGATAGACACTTGGGCTCCCACATTTATAGCAAGAAGGATCCTTTGTGTTTAATCTAGACTTAAAAGTTAAATTTTAAATACATATCGACAGAAAGATCATTTTCATCATAGGGAGATAACTGTTTAAATCATTGTTCTATATTGAAACTTTTATATATTCAATTCTTGCTTGTGCATCACTACAAATAAGTTAATAACAAGTTAGCAACACTGATCAGAGCTTAAATCAGCCTATTACATTTTAAAGCTATTAAAATCCAGTAGAATCCCCTAAAATCTATAAATAGACACAAAATAAGCTTGAATAGCTACCAACCATATCTTTCACTAGAGAGTGGAGAAAAGCAACAAAAGACAAGAATGACAACAAGGCTTATTTTAAGCAACACAAAACTGCCATTTGCCAACTTATTCATGTCTAAACAAGCTTACAAGTTGTTGATATATGAACCAAGTATCCAGTTTAGTAGGCTGACTAGTTGCCCAATAAATTTCAAGTATTCTTTGCTTTAAAAATGGCTCAAAGTTTCCTAAAAAATCTAGGAGTCAATGTTGGTTGGTCAAGAAGCTGAATTGGTTTCAAGCACAGGTTGTGTTGTGACATCAAAGTAAAACAAAACCCTTTTGAAACATTTAGAGTTTCAATTGATGAGGCCATACTGCAATCATTTCAGCTATGTTAGTCACAAAATCGAGCTTTAGCTGACCAATGTTCTCTGAATACTGATCACAAGACTCAGGTCAACCCCATGACCTGTAGATTTAATCTGAATCGCCAGCAAAATGGATCGTTACAACTCATCAGCATGCTTGAATATTCATCCCAGCACTGACCCACAAGTACTTACAGGTCATTGATCAGGTTCAATGGTTTTGATCCACAGCCCACACAAAAACTCACTATGTTAACTTATGTAAAGAGCCAAAAAAATTTATATTCATGGGTTTTATAATTTTGTACTTGCCAAGTTTTTCCTTAGTCAAATCAAACTTAACTCTTTCCTCAGCACATTTTTCACCAACTCAAATCTGGTAACTATCGTTCTCTGCCAAACTAAGAGTTAAAAACATGAAACAAGGAATTTTCTGAATTACACAAGCGAGATCTCATACTGTGCTGCTTGTTCTGAGAAGTTTCTTCCTGGCTGCCGCTGTCAAAGTATGTGAAGATCTCCTCCTGGGAAATACTCCATAACCAAACATGAGAAATTGTTAGTTTCAAAGTGAGTGTATAATGTCAGAAGAAATGGATGATACAGCATCTGAAGTATTTCTCTTTCAGTATGAGCTCTAAGCATCTTTTTCCGACTTACTAAAGGCCCATTTTCCATCACCTTCATGGAAAAATAACACTTTGTACGATCCAAATCTGTGAGATACACACTACCTATGTCACCACACCCTAATCGCTTCACCAACTTGAAATGGTTCAACCCCAAACATCCATCCCTCTTTCGAACAACATGAATAGCTTCCCATCTTGAATCATTTGACATATGAGGCCTATTGCCACTGCTGCTTAAACTACTACAAGTGCTCTCATCACTCACCCCACTGCTATTGCTACCCCTACTGGCACTACTCTTTGAAATTTCAACATAATCTTCCCTGTCGCTGACTTTTAAACCTTGTATAGTCTTTACTACACTAGATTTACCCTCACTGCTCTTACCAGTGCTAATTTTAGCACTGTTGCAATTTTCACTACTGGTTTCCTCAATGACAAAATCAATGTTGTTGATACTGCTCTGAGAGCTAAGACTAACACTGGATGGCAATGAAGTGTCACCTGTATCTTCGTTGCCACGTTCATGTGTCCCTTCATTATTTTGGCTAGGGCCAGCTTCTGATGAGCTTAATGGTATAGCTTCCCCAGATTGATAACTATCACCTTTTGCCTTTGATGTACTCGCTACAGATGAAAGAAATGTACCAAATACAGATGATAGCTTCAACAAACATGCTTCTGACATCTCAAAATGACTGCTTCCTCTCAGTGATGGCTTTAGACTGCCACCTTCTAATTCCTGGCATGTGCCCCACACCCAAGTTACATTTTTAGAAGTGCTCGGTTATGATATCTCAGGAATAACTACAGCTCTATATAATTGTTTTACAGCGCCTGCATCTGATAACTGAGAACTGCCTGGTGGTCTTGAATGTCATTTCAAAGAAGCTAATTTTGAAGCCTGAGCAAGTGTCAAACCTCGTAAAGCTTGTTTCAATGTGACTGTTCCTGATGTGCCTGCTTCAGATGACTGTGAAATACCCACCCTGAATGGATTTTTCAAGGTAGATTTTCCTGCTGCACCTGCTCTTAATGATTGAGAAATTCCCACTTCCCTTGATGAATGTTTCAAAGAAGTTGCTTCAACTTCATCAATTCCACTTGCTGCCTGTATATATTTTGCCAAGCTAGGTGTATTATATATCGATAAATTACATGTTCCATTCATTTGTTTATTTAAAATACCTCCTTCTGCTCTAGAAGCTGTCTAAAGAGATGATTTTTCAAAGTTATCTTCTTCTGCTACTTGAGAAATCTCTGCCCCTGATGACATTTTCGAGCTAACTCCCTCTGATAAGCATTTAAAACTTCCTTCTGATGTCTCCTATTTCGCCATTGGATTAGATGTACTATTTTCAGTCTATGTATATGTAAGAATCCATGAGGTCTACTTTGACTCGTGAACTCATAACAATGGTTGTTCATAAATCTCTTTCACTGCTTTCATTTGGCCCAATTAAAAAATAATATTGCTGCTGATGGATTTGCCATGGTCGATGCAAATCTTGTATATCTATGCCAATGCAACAGTGATGAAATGGTCAATGCTCCTGTTCAAAAATCATATTGAAAATTGCCACTTTTTACAGAATCTTTACAGTTTGAATTTAAGTGGTGCAATAAAAACAGGTCAGAAACCACAGCAACTCAACTAATAACACAAGTTCTAAACAAGAGAAGATTAATCTTCTGTTTGTTTGCCATCCCTGATTTCCCTTGTTGTTGAGTCCAATAGAGCCTATGCCCAAGTGTCAAGACTATTAATTCTCTTGGATTCCAATTGTTCTTAGATTTAGCTATCATTTACCTCTGTCAAATGAATTCCATAAATTCACCTGGAGAAAATCTCTTTCAGTCTTATAGCTAATGTTGTTATTTCAAAGGATAAAGAAACTAATGAGAAACAAAAATCTTTACAGCAGGTGCTACATTGCCAATTGAAGACCTGATCCTCACCTTTTGCTCAAGATACTATACTGCACTTTTTTACTTATTGTACTCTAATTTTATAAATATTTGAAAGTTTTTGCTCCAAAAATGATCAACTTCCTTGTATAGAACAGCTTTCAAATTTTTTTGCTTGCCAAACTGGAAAACACAGATGCAGTAATTTGGACTACCGGAAATAGATATGAATAGGATTGCTCTAATAATTAGCTGAGATACTATACTGAGAAACTATACCAACCAGTACGAGGCGATTGTCTTGTCATCAAGGGGTTCAAAAAAGGGTAACCTAGATATGAACTTGCCAGTGGATCAAGGCCCCAGTTCTAACTTTCCAATGTATTGAGGCCCAATTCAGCCATCTTATAAGCATCGGTTTAGATTACAAATTTAATAAATGTCTCCAAGAACTCTGATTCTTAAACCTCGAAGTAACCTTGGTAAACCCTAAGTCCCTGGCAATTTAGACCAAATTGTTCTGAGAGCTATTCAACTACATATTGCAAATTTGTAACAACCATAGATATTAGACAGTACTCAATAACCGAGTCCCTTCATGCACTTAATAGAGACCATCATAAAACTACTCATTGTATCCCAATTAAGAAATACAGATATAATGGTATACTTTTGGATGAAGCCGTATTATTGGCCCCGATGCCAATGGGGGACGATAGACAGAGATATTAGGACCCTCACCATGTGCCCTACTGCTAACCATTAATGATACAGAGAAAATGTAGAGCTGTAGGGGAGGATGTACTATGAGGATGGGAGAAGTAGATGGCCCTCAAGCCCATTAAAAAAAGAAGGAACAACCTACCGGAAAAATCGGCCACAGATTTTATTTAAATGGATTACAATATAAATAAAAGTAATCAGCCAGCAAAGGGCAATCAATATAATATTGGTTGGTCTTGGAAAACCAACCTGAGCTCACTGGTAAATCACTATTATAAGTTGTGAAAGTAGTCTTTCATGGAGGTCTGTTAAAGCTCGTGTTCAGATTCATTGTGTTGGAGATTGATTATTCTAATCCATACTAGGTCTGCTATAAAAATAAATTATAATCATAGAGTTGAAAATGGGAGTTCTGATACAAGAATACTAAACTGATAAAGCTTGACACATGGATCCAGCTATCAATGGTGATGTCAAAAAGCATTGAAAATTCAATAAAATTCCAAATAGGTTTGTGGGTCTGAAGCTCCTACCCGCTTTTAACGTTTGGCCTCAGACTTCTACTGGTCCTCTGCTTCTTCCTCCTCCATTTCTTGGGTGCTTGGCAATGGTGAGAGTGACCCAATAGACATTTGAAAATGGTAAATGAGAAAAGGGGTTTGAATGATAAGAGCCGACATTCAATACGACCAATGTATGCCACCACGATAGCACAAATCACATCAAAGGGCTTTGTATTCCTTTTTCCAAAAAGGATAAAGTAGCGAAGGGCCCTCCCTTTGAATTGGGCGGTTTTTATATAATGGGTAACTTTGCATCTTCTCCTTTTGCAGGTTTTCAACATTTTCTAAGACCGAGGGTTGACATATATCGGTAGCAATGAGTATTCCTCCATTTCCACCTAGGTTCTTTGTTTTAACTTCTCTTCTTGGGAATCTAATCATCTTGTATAAGCATAATCTTTTCCCTTGCTTTTGCTTTCTTCCTTCTAATATATTTATACGATGCTACTTTTAAATGTCGGTCTCTTTTTGGCACGTCATTGAAGGTGAATTTGGTCTTTTGTGGAAAGATTTAATGTTGTGTTTTAATTATTTTATATTCAAGACATTTAACTTGTTGAGATGGAGTCTTTCATAAAATATTTGTGTTTAGTTTATCACTGTATATGAAATTGATGGAAGTTGTTAGAGAGTTAGGACTCTAAGATTTTGTTAGAGAGTTAGGCAAGATACATATGTCATCAATATTTTCTTCTAACATGGAGATGTTGTAGTACAAAAACATTGCTTGTTATTATCTTCATTGTTGAAGGTTCAATATTAAATATCATTTGTGTTTAAGGCACTAGGGTAATGTTTATACCTATGTTAGCTTGGTTGTTACTAGGAAAAGTTGGAATCATGGCCTTGGTGTGTCCCACAAAACCCCAATGTATCCTCAAATCAAAGTACCTCAATGATATTGTAAGGGATTTCTCAATTTAACTATAGCAAATGGGCCCTTACATATGACATTCTCTACAAGTGTGTGTTGCACTAGTATTAATATTAGGGAAACCTATTGAACCGGTGAAGCTTAGTCACTTATTTTTTTCTCGGTTAGGAATCAATCCTTCCATTGCATGCATACATGTGTTAATGATTTTCTAATATATGGTGGTTAATAAAAAAACAGGTTATGGTTAGGGTCGGTAGATTCAAACAAGGCCCTCCCATCTAGGAGAGGAAAACATATTTGATATAATGGGATTTTTTCATTGGAGGACATTTGTAGATTAAGAGACTTCATATAGAGGCCTTCCTATGATATTTGTTGTATTAAGGGACAATATTTCTCTATTTCTCTTCTCACTCAGCTATGAAAAATGGCTTCTCACTTGCCAAGGTAGGGACTATCATTTTCATGACAAACATAAGGCATGGAACCCACCTTACACACACATTATAGGTTGACCTATTTCATGTAGTATAGCTTTGAAAGTGAACATCGAATCATGAGTCACAGTCCTGACTCACCGACTTGAACTTGGAACTAGGAAGCCTAGTGGCCCACTGTGGTCCATGTCGATTGGGACTGAGATCCTCATCCATGATCCGACTATTCAAGGGCACTTGGGAAGACTCTAAGTCTCGAATCTCCCATAGTCCACTGAATCCCTGGATAGGCAAATTTTGTAGCTTCCCTTTTGTTGCAAATTTACCGAGGCTTACTCAATTTCATTATTGAAGTGCTGGGAATGAAACTAATTTTTTTTTGCATGGTAAAATTCCTTGTGGCTTTCTATGACGTTTAAAATTTCCTTTGAAGGGATCTGAAGGCTTCAAATTTGAAGCTTGCTACCATCTTGAGACTCTTTGGATTCCCCGACCTTCACACTATAACTTCTCGCATCCGTGTTTGTTATCTATATTTTTCTTTATGTGTTGTCCTTGTTATCTCGCCTTTTCCTTGTGTGTTTGTTGCAACGTTTATATTCTGATACTTTGGATCAATAGTTTAATTACTTATTTTTATTTTTATGATTGTTAATTTCTTCTCATCAACATTATGACATGTTGAATTTTTGTATCCATGGAAGTGTTCCTTTAGTGATTTTGTGCTTTGGTCACTAAAAAGGGGACAAGTTATATGATCCTTGTATTTATAATTAACAGAAAGAAGTTCATGAGGCCTATAAGAGGTCGAGGAATCAAAATATTTCCCTGAAACTCAGAGATGGGGTCGAGCCTCTACCTTTATAGTACTGCATATGGATCTAGGACTGGTTCTGGGTTAGCACCCCAGTTTAATTATAATTGGATCAACTGCTACGATGTTTAAAGGAACTGAGCTTGGTGAAGCTATGTTGACTGGTGCAGCTAGTTCGATGGTCACAGATCATAATACTTATACTGAAGTTACAAAAGCACCTCAGTATGGGACTTGCAAGGACTCTTACATTGAAGGACCAACAACTAGCTATGATGCTTCTAGGTATCGATATGGTACTAGTTCTAGTACCTAATTCATAATTGACGTATAAGGAACATAATTTTCCTTTGGCACACACTTAACCGGGTTTGCTTCATTAATGGTGCAGCAGGGATAAAGATGGTCAAGAGAAAATTCATGCAATTGCTTTGTTGGATCTCTAAAGATTGAGGTGCATGGCACCAATATTACTAATAGAAGGTAGACAATTTACAAAATTTTGACTTTATTGTCAAAATTGCAATTTTCCATGACACAATTAAAAATGACTAACATAAATGACTAATTCATATTCTTCTAGCTAGTCATTTTTTATGTCGTGACTAAATTAGTCACTTATGTCAGTCATTTTTAACTCTGTCACTTATTATCTAGTCATATTTGTTAACTGGTGACTAAATTAGTCGTTTATAGTTGGATCAATCAAAATTGCTCATATTTAGTAGTAAATCACTTGAAAAACCTATGGTGACTAGAATTTTTAGTCACGTAGTAGCTAATCCTCATTTTGTACTAGTGAGAGGAAAGATAGCCGTTGATTTCCCAATAAGGAGATATTTAGTGGGCAATTAGAGGACAAGAAGGGACAGTCCATTGCATGGAGCACTAGCGAGATGAATTCCATGCAACTTTAGAAGAACCGTTGATAAATTCCTAGAACAATAGCAGGAGCATAACGACTATGAATTCCTAACTTGCAGACATGAAAGCAATCAGCAAAATGTAATGGAAATAGGAAACACATTTACACCTAAAGGAAATTACGTATTGGGAAAAGAAACAACACATGAATCTCTGCCATGAGAAATAGTTCTTTCATTGCAATTTATTCATACACAGGTATTAAGTTTTACAAATGGGGAGCCTCAGCCCAGGAATGTTTCCCAATCCAATTCACTAACTCCTTTCTCCCTCTATCGGGAGCATTTTTATACAATCCTATTGATGAGACTACCAAATTAAAGCTGTTACAAGTTGCCATCAGATGTTAATAGTGCAAGGAGTGGACTATCACCACATTTTACAAATATAAACAAACACTATGGAGATCCGGTGCATGATAACGCAGGATAATAGTGCAGAGCCCCATACCATCTTGCTTCGTGAAAATGACTCCCATGTGGCGTGTTGACGGTCAATCGTCCACACAGGCTGTCCTGGACCTATTTTACATCTCCTTGTCCAACTGGCGCATGTCGCTCAAAGGATGACAAGAATACCTGAATCCTTTCCCCTACCATTATCCCAACCTCATCCTCCATCAGGTAAAACTATTATAGAAGGAGGTTGGAAAAAAGGTGGCCAAACGCTTGGTGACGATAAGCAACTTAAGAAGCTTATCATCCTTGTATTGTCTTCTTCCTCTTATAAGGAGGATTCTTCTGTGAGCCTTGTATCCAGGTGTGCATTTGACCCTCTCCTCTCCCATGACCAAACAACCAAGTGGAGCCTCTAGGAATGGTGTCGAAGGCTATGGAATCACCTGGTCCCAGTACGAGCATTTTCTCTAATAGTTCTTCCACCACTATGAGATGGGACTTCAGAGGTCGTGACTACAGCCGAGAGTGGTGGAGGGACATTGATGGGATGTCAAAACCCATGCATTACACATCCAAATACTAGGTAGTGTAGAAGCGGGTGAATCCCTCTTGGTATTTCACATCAGTGCCCCGGTGGTTGGTGATTTTTTGGTGTGGATAACTGGAACATAGATTTCATGTTTTCCTACTAAAAGTACCCCTTGTCGAACCAATTTCTTGAACCACACAGTCATGGTCGTCTATGAAAGACTTTGACACTTCTGAGAATTGAACCCTATATCTCTTATCATCTACATAGTTCCATGTCTCGACAATCTTCAGAAGATGGTGTTATATAGTACAATAAGGAATGGCTTCGGGAAGGGCTATATCGTTAAAGTAGCTACGATGGTGGCATGTGTGGAGCGAGGGCAAGGATTTTCCCTCCTGATGTTCAATCATATTATCCAGTATGGCTAATATTCTAAACCATTTTAGCGTGGCTGCTAGGCTGGTTCCAAGGGTTGCGGATTTGACCATCTCCTACCCTTCCAATCACCTTGATGGTGGTGTCAGGCTATTTTAGTTCGTCACATCCCTTGGCCTCATGTAAATGCCAGGTTTGTCACCTCAGTGAATCAAACCTCTATCTCTCTCATGGATTCCTTCAAAATGAACCATGTGCCACACTTGTGAACTGGGAAAACAGTGTTGCTGGACAAGACTTCTACCTCAAGCATATCCTGAATGGCATCGAAGGAATCGGCCAATATGCAATGGGGAATATTACATGCGTGAATGCCTCCTCCACTGTCATCTTCACACTAGATGGGAAATCTGTACCTCTGAAGTCTTCTCAGTGGTTCGATCAAAGGAATATTTTATGTCCACTATCCACGTTCAATTGATTATGCCACCAAGTTCTCTCTTCTTAACACCACGGGAAGTTCTCAATCATGACACGTTCTTAACCATCAATTGAGATCTAACTTTCATGCAGTCATCGATCCAAGTGGGCCCCATCGTCTTTCGCAGTGGGAAAATTAGATATTTGTGCGTGCTAGTTCGCATTGCGAAATGAAACGCAACCATAGATTTGTCCCTTTTATCATCGCGGTTGTCGATCTTCGTGACCTCTACCAGCTTTTCACAATTTTAGATTGCGGTTTTACCCACACAAGTATAGATCACAAAATTAATTTGGGCCACAGATCTACCCTGGATCTCATCTCAATCGTCGAAGGACTCCGATCATTAGCACATTTTGTAATCCGATATGGAAGTCTTGATCGTGCATATTTGCTCACGTGAAGCAGTTTGGAGCCATTGATCCATCTTTGATCAATCGTACCCTTTGATTATGAACCCTTCCCAATGTTAATAGCACACCTGTCACTTTCCTCATTTAAGGGTGTTCACATGAAATTTGAGGGACTGGGACCCCTATCGAACTTCCTTCAATCCCTTATATCAATCTGTTAAAAGCAGAGTGTTAACAACCGGCTCCACGAGGGATGTTATCCTCCCAGCGAGGTAGCAAAGAACCCCCATAGACAAAGTGCCAAAACCATTCAGCTGCCTTCAGTCTTTCTTTGACATATCCATTCTGATCCATGCCATTTCTTTAGCAAATTCATGCCACTCTTGCAAATCATGCTGGTGACTGTAAACCTATGCTGGTAACTGAAAATGAAAACAAACTGAAAACAGTAATGAAGGAAATGCTCAACAACAACTGAGCTTATTTTCTCCTACCTACTCTACCTAAATTTGTACACACGCCCAATTAAGTGAAATGATATTTCCAATGAAGTCAATCAATCAAATTGCCTAATATTCTTGTTCTTGTATGGTGCTTGATGGACAAAAATGAAATAGATAATGGGAGAAGGAAATGATAAACAAATTGATCTTTAAGGCAGAGATGCGACCAATCATTGCCTTCACCCAGACCCTCCATGTATTCAGCCACGGGATCGTAGAAATCACGACAACCTCCAACATGATCTAACACCTGCTCCTGGGAAAGCTATCTAGAGCTTCTTGCTTCCAGGGAGTCTTCAGGCTGATAGTTGGAAGATTGCAGACGAGGACCTATAGAATCTCTGTCCAATGGAATATCCCTCTCTCTGCTCAAAATTTCTATAACAAGTGCCTGATGTGCTTCAAGACTGAGGTCTTCATCTTCTACAGTGGAACCGAGTAGGCATACTCCTTCTGTGTGAGGTGGTATTTCTGAAGGAAGACTATCAAAAAAATGTTTATTTGTAAACAACTGCATCTGTCTTCATTTTTGTGCAAGCTTCTGGCTTGCATCACCTTTGTTTCTTTCTGCTTTTTCTTGGAGGTCTTAACCATGTGTCGTATCAATTCAAAAGAGGCATAACACAAGGGTAGTATTTTTCCTCTACTGCCCTAATCATCTTTCCCTGCTTCAACCTCCTTATTTTACATTGCACTTTGATTTCTTTTATCAGAAGGCGTTGTTTCAACAGCTGGCTCGTCAGGTATATTCTGCAAGTACTCTTCTTCATATTTGTCATACATAGGCGCACAAAAATACTTCTTAAAATAATCCATAGTTAACCAGGGATAGGGTGGGTCACCATATTCAGAGAATAATTCTGTACGACTACCTATTCCATCCTCAGTCCTGTCATCTTTCTGCATACCATGAGAGATCTTTGACGGGCCAGACGCTTCCTCCTTTTTCCTGTAGGGCCCAACCAATTTGTATGTATCTTTCATTTCACCACCACGATCCTGACCTGATGATTCTTGGACGTCTCAAGGTTTTCCTGAAACTCCAAAAAATCAGCAAACACCTGCTACAAAGTGGTTGATTTTATCTCCAAAAGAAGCAAGTACAGGTCGGGGGAAAAGGCGGCTGTGTAATAGATCTTAGCAGGGTTCTCAAGAGGTTGAATTCCCTTAGGCATGTTATAATAAAATCTTGTGAATCTTCTATTAAAAATAGATATGCCCTCCCCCTCATGCCTCCTCAGGGAATAAAACTCTGAAAGTATTTGCTCCAGTGGCCTTCTCCTACCCCAAAGCCTCAAGAATGTGCAAGAAATCTCTTCCCAAGTGTTGATGGAATTAGAATGCAAGTGTTTAAACCAGACTTTTGCATCTCCTTACAAGGATAGAGCGAATTCCCACATTCAAACATCGTCATGTTCTATCTCGAAAAGGTTAGAGAAATGATCAAAGGTTTGTACGTGCTTCTCAACAGTCAAGTTTTCAGATTCTCCATCAAACTTGGGGAGGTACTTGTAATATTTCGTAGCAAAATCATGGAGGATAGGAGGCAATTGTAGAGGTTTATATTGGCTTGGAGAAACGGGGGAGACAAGGTTAGGTACGATAGATAAACTATCGTATGAGGTTTCATGAATTTCACAGGGGTGTCCTTTGACATCGGGTGCCCCTGGATAAAACTCTAGGCCAAAATCAGATGTACAAGATGATGCAATGCTTTCAGTTAGTAAAGAAGGATAAACAGGAACATATTCATGGCTCTACTTAGGATGAGCTGGGCTACAGAAGGTTGTTTTGATAAATCTAAGAAAAGATAAGAGAAAACTTACAAGATATGATAAGGCATCCTGGAAGAAATGCGGACCCGAGTGCCTGGACCTTATGCCATGCATTTCTAAGCTTTATGATGGGTCCATTTTCCAGGTGGGATCTGCTAGCCTTCCTCAGTCATTAGATTTATGGGTCACATCACCATCAGAGTCACTGAAGTTTGAATCCTTCAAGAGTGGAATCACTAGGTGAAAAGTACTCGAACTTCCTGACGTCTCGCCAATTGTCCACCATCAACAACCAGATCTAAATCTTTGTCATTCTTCCTAGGGAGGATCTTCAAGTTCATCCTTGGTAATGGTGCCAATTTGTTGGCACCGGGATTTGAGTCCCCAAGGTGGAGCGAGGGGAGGCCACTCCCAAGCAACAACAGAACGTTTTAGACTACACCTCCGGCCCTACGCAGTTAGAGAGGGATCTCTCATTTGTCACTGGAGTCCACTCCACATAAGGTTGTCAATATTGTGTGTCACCAGAGTCTACTCTGCATAGGATTTTCAATCAGCATGATCAGGGGGCTAGGATCCTGAATGGGGCAAAGTATGTTGAGGAGAGGTGCATGGTGGGATTATCAGGGGCAAGGAACCATGCAAAAATGGACTCAAAACCTGTGTAAGAAATGAATACAAAGGGGAATAATGACATGGGATTGCAAATAGAGGGAAGATAGCCACTAATTTCGCAATCTGGAGATATTTAGCAAGCAATTAGAGGACAAGAAGGGATAGTCCATCGCATGGAGCACTGGTGAGATGAATTCCATTCAACTTTAGAAGAACCATTGATAAATACTTGAAACAATAGCAGCAGCATAGCGAGTATGAATTCCTAATTTTTATACACTATGTTGCAGATATGAAAGAAATCAACAAACTAGAATGGAAACAAGAAACACATTTACAAGTAAAGGAAATTACATATTGGGAAAAGCGACGACACATGAATCTCTGCGATAAGAAAAAGTTCTTTCATTGCAACTTATTCATACATAGGTATCAAGTTTTACAAATGGGGAGCCTCATCCTGGGAATGTTTCCCAATCCAATTCATTAACTCCTTTCTCCCTCTATTGGGAGCATTTTTATACAATCCTATTGCTGAGACTACTGAATTAAAGATGTTACAAGTCGCCATCAGGTTTTAACAGTGCAAGGAGTGGACTATCGCCACATTTTACAAATATAAACAAACATTATGGAGATGCAATGCATGATAATATAGGCTGACAGCGCAGAGCCCCATACCATCCTGTTTCATGAAAATGACTCCCATGCAGCGTGCAGACAGTCAATCGTCCAAACAGGCTGTTCTGGACCTATTTTGCATCTCCTTATCCAGCTGGCACATGTCACTCAAAGGATTACAGGAAGACCTGAATCCTTTCCTCTACCATTCTCCCAACCTCATCCTCTGTCAGGTAAAACTGTTATAGGAGGAGGACAGAGAAAATATGGCCAAACGCTTGGTGACAATAAGTGACTTAAGAATATTATCATCCTTGTATTATCTTCTTCCTCTTACAAGGAGGATTCTTATGCGAGCCATGCAGCCAGGTGTTTGGTTGACCCTCTCCTCACCCGTGACCAAACAAGCAAGTGGAGCCTCTAGGAATGGTGTCAAAGGCTCCGGACTCACCTGGTCCCAGTATGATCATTTGCTCCAATAGTTTTTCCACCACTATGAGTTGGGACTTTGGAGGTCGTGATTGCAGTCGGGAGTGCCGAAGGAACGTCGCTAGGATGTCAAAACCCATGCACTACACATCTAGAGACCAAGTAGTGTAGAAGCGAGTGAATCCCTCTTGGTATTTCACATCTGTGCCCCAGTGGTTGGTGATTTCCTGGTGTGGATAACCAAAACATAGATTTCATGTTTTCCTACCAAGAGTACCCCTGGTCAAACCAATTTCTCGAACCAAACAGTCATGGTCATCTATGAAAGACTTCGACACTTCTCTAAATTCAACCCTATATCTCTGATCATCTACACAGTTCCATGTCTCAATGATGTTCGAAAGATGGTGTTATATAGTCCAAGTAGGAATGGCTTCGGGAAGGGTTATACCTTTAAAGTAGCTGCGATGGTGGCATCTGTGGAGCTAGGGCGGGGATTTTCCCTCTTGATGTTCAATCATATTATCTGGTATGGCTAATATTTCAAATGTGGCTTCCAGGATGGTTCCAAGGGTTGTGGATTTGACCATCTCCTGCCTTTTCAATTACCTTGATGGTGGTGTCGGGATGTTTTAGTTCATCATGTCCTTTGGCCTCCTGTAAATGGTAGTTTTTTCACCTCAACGAATCAAACCTCTATCTCTCTCACGGCTTCCTTTGAAACAAACCATGTGCCACACTTGTGAACCAGGAAAACAGTGCCACTAGACAAGACTTCCACAACAGGCTTATTCTGAATGGTGTTGGAGGAATCACCCAATCTGCAATGGGGTAGATTACATGCATGAATGCCTCCTTCGCTATCATCTTCACACTGGATGGGAAATATGTACCGCGGGAGTCTTCTCAGTGGTCCGATCAAAGGAATATTTTATGGCTACCATCCATGTTCCATTCATCTTGCCTCCAACTTCTCTCTTCTGAACACCGCGGGAAGTTATGGATCGTGACACGTTCGTAACCGTCGATCCAAGTGGGCCCAACCATCTTTCGCAATGGGAAACTTAGATATTTGTCCATGCTAGTTCGCATTGCGAAATGAACTGCAGTCATAGATTATCCCTTTTTTCATCATGGCTATCGATCTTCGCAACCTCTACCACTTTTTCATGATTTGAGATTGTGGTTTTACCTGCACAAGTATAGATCGTCAAATCAATTTGGGTTGCATATCTACCCCAGATCTCATCTCAACCGTCGAAGTCCTCTGATCATTAGCACATTTCACTATCTAGGATGGAAGTCTTGATCGTGCATATTTTCTCTAGTGAAGTGGTTTGGAGCCATTGATCCATCTTTGATCAATCACAGCCTTTGATTATGAACCCTACCCAATGTTAACAACACACCTGCTGCTTTCCTCGTTGAAGGGTGGTCACATGAAATTTGAGGGACTGGGACCCCTCTCGAACCTTCGTCAAGCCATTAGAGGAAATTTGAGGTCGAAAATGGGCCTCCTAGGGAAAATAATAAAATAATAGTTAAAAGAATAAAATAATAGTTATTAATTTTGGAGGAAGAATGAAAAAAACTACTTTTTGTGTTTGTATTTTTGACATATATCCTTGTGTTTTTACTCAAATTATGAAAGGGGGAGCTCGTTGGATGTGGAATTTAATTCCGCATCAAACGAGTACCCACACTGCATACTTTTAACAAACATAGCTACCCCAAAAATAAGAAATACCTTAAAAAATGTGATGATGACATCATCATCATGTTTTTTCAAGTATTTCCTTCTTTTGGGGTAGTAGGGTCTGTCAAAGGTATGCAGTGTGGGTACTCGTTTGACGCGGAATTAAATTCCGCATCCAATGAGCTCTCCCACTTGAAATTTGAGTAAAAACACAGGGATATATGTCGAAAATATGAACAAAAAAAGTAGTTTTATTTTATGACAAATATGTCAATTCAACCATTATGATTGACTCATTTTATTGAAATTATATTGGTTCTTAAATTCCATCTCACAACATTTATTCTTGGCACATTTTCTTATAAGGCCCATTTTAGACCCCAAATTTCCTCTAATGCCCTTATATCAATTTGTTAAAAACGGAGTGTTAACAACTTCTTATCATCTACACATTTCCACGTCTCAAAAGATCTCTGGGAGATGGTGTTATATAGGGTGACCTGACATGGCTTAGAAAGAGCTATACCCGTCCTTCTGACGTTCAATCATATTATCCTATATGGGAAAGATTCCAAACAATTCCCTCTTGGCTACCAAGCTGGTTTCAAGGGCTGTGGATTTGACTTTTGTTTCCCTTTCAATTACCGTAACAGTGGCACCAAGATGCTTTAGTTTATTGCCTCCCTATGCCTCATGTAAATTCCAAGTCTGTTGCCTCAACGAATCAACCCTCCATCTTTCTCATGGCTCCCTTTGAAGTGAACCACATGCCACACTTGTGAATTGAGGAAATTAGCGTCGCTGGGCAAGACTTTCACCTTAGGCTCATCCCAAATGGCATCGAAGGAATCATCCAGTCTGCAATTGGGGCATATTACACACATGAATGTCTCCTCTGTTGTCATCTCCCCGCTGAATGTGAAACCTGTACCCTGGGAGCCTTCCTATCCATCCTATTCGAGCAATCTTTCATGTCCACCATCCACATTCCATTTCATCTGCCACCATCTTTTCTCCTTTGAGCATAGTAGGAAGTTATGGATTATGACATGTTCTCAACCATCGATCGCAACCGACCCTTCATGCAGCCATAGATCTTAGTGGGCCCCATTATCTTTCGCAATGAGAAGCCTTGGCATTCATCCATGCTATTCCACTCTACAAAATAAATCGTGGCCGTAGATTTCTCTCCTTTCTTATAACGACCGTTGATCGTTGCGACCACTACCCCTCTTTCACAATTTGAAATCGCAGCTTTACCCGTGCAAGTATGGCTTGCCAAATTGGTTGAAGTCGTATATCTGACTCAGATCCCATGTTGACCGTAGAATGTTTCCAACCTTTAACCTGTTTTGCAATCTAGAAATGTAGCTTTAGTCGATCATGTTCATTTGCAAGAAATGGTTTGGAGCCATTGATCCACCTCTGATTAATCTTAGCGTTTGATTTCAAGTCTCGCTCAATGCCTTCAACACACCTTATGTTTTCTCCTTTGCCTTGCACTTCTGATAACCTAAAGGGGAGTTCGCATGGAGTTCGTGGGAATGGGACCCTCATCAAACTCCTATAAGGTTCTCAAATAAACTATTATAAACGGAGTGTTAACACTCTCCAAAACTAATTTTGGAATAATGATAAGATCCCCAAGCCTTCTCTTGGATTAGGTATTTATATAAAATATTTTAGGAAATTGAAGTTTTTTCAATATTCAATTGGATCAAGAATCCATTAATTTATATTGATTTAATAATAAAAAAATTTAGCTTAGGAACATTTTACTTGTTCCTAATTTGAATTTTAGAATAGAATATTTATTTAATCATCTTAGTTAATAATAAATTACTTCGGTTATCTTGATTTCCTTATATATATATATATATATATATATATACAATTATTCTTTTATTCATAATATATATAAACTTTACATATTATCTTTAATATTTATTTATGCACCATATAAGATAATCTCATTTATTTGATGCTTCCATTAGCTTTCACTATTTCTTTTATCAAGGCCTCAGGACAGGTCGGTCAAGTAAGTTAGGCAATTCTAGATCCTCCTTGAATGTTGGATTATCTCGTGTATCATGGTAGTTCTTCCAATGCTTGATCAGAAGTAGATTAAAAAAATTCATTTAATCAACTCAAAATAAGTAAGATAAGGGTCAGTGCTATTCATAGTCGTTCTCACTCAACACACTTAATTTCAGTAAATTCTAGCGCTATTAAGAGCCCAATTCAATGCTAATAATTTAGAATTACACTTAGTACAATTCGAGAGCCTCTCACTCAACACTAATGCTAGGATGTACTTGTATAATACAATTAGGGATACAATGGACAGGGATCTGATGCTCCAGAGCTTATACTCAACATCAATTTGGAATGATGGAGGGCTTATGCCAACACTTCCAATCTTATAATTCATGTGCTCCATGATAGATTAGGCTCAACACAAAATATCATAACTCATGTTCTCTAGAGCCTATGCTCAACAAAAATATCATCTCTCATGTGCTTCGAGGGTCACGCCTAACACATTATAGAAATTAATCAAGCATTTAGTCTTTTGCACATTTCATCACAATAATCATCTTAGTATATGTATATGAATAATCACATAGTAATAAATATGGTACATTGTACCATGTCAATAGTCCTTGTCCATTAAGGTCCATGCCCAACATATACAATCATATACAAGATGATAAAATGTATGCATTGGATTATGCCGAATATATCTAGCTAATAAACATAACTCATGTGCAATGGGGCATACACCTAATATAAAAAAATAAACATCAAAGTAACTCATATGCAATGGAACTCATGCCTATTATAGTTAAGGTCAAAATTAAGGATATTACATCCCTCCCCTCTTAGAAAAACAACGTCCTTGGTGTTTTAGGGACTAGAAATGAAGTCATGAAGTCTTCTACACATTTCATCACAATAATCATCTCATTGTATGTATATGCATAATCACATAATAATAAATGCAGTCCATCATACCACATAAATAGTCCTTGTCCATCAAGGTCCACACCCAACATATACAATCATATACAAGATAATAAAACATATGCAGTGGCTTACGCCGAATATATACAAGTAATAAACATAACTCATGTGCAATGGGGCATACACCCAATATAAAAAAAATAAAGATCAAAGTAACTCATATGAAATGGAACTCATTCCCATTATAGTTAAGTTCAAAATTTAGGATATTACATCCCTCCCCTCTTAGAAAACACCATCCCTGGTGTTGTAGGGACTAGAAATGAAGTCATAAAATAAGGAGGGGTAATCCTCTCTCATGGTGGATTCATTCTCCCAAGTGGCCTCATCATATCCAAATTGCTTCCATTGGAATTTTAGTTGGACTATGGTTCGCTTCCAGAGATGTACTTCTCTTATGTCTAGAATATGAAGGGGTCCAAGTACAAATTTCCCTTCAGGTTCCACCTGTAACAAGGACCAATCAATAACATGTTTAGTATCATATAAATATTTATTCACTAGAGATGTGTGAAAAACATTATGAACCTTTATATGAATAGGTAAAGCTAATTTATATGCCACTAGCACTCCATTGGCCAATATCTCAAAGGGTCTGCAAAATCTTGGTGCCAAATTTCCGCATATTTCCAAGCTCAATGATATTCTCTTCACTTTTACTTTTAAGTAAACATGTTGGCCGATATGATAATATTTATATTTTCTTTTCTTATCCACATAACTTTTATGGTGGTCTTAGGGTTCCTTGAGATTTTCTTGTCCTTTGGTGACTAACTGTTCTAGGTCCTTTAGTAAGTCTGGCCATAACATGAGTCAGTCCACTAAGGTATCCCAAGTAACTAGTGTTGTACACTTCTGACCATAGAGTACCTTGAGGGGACTCATCTTGGTGGAGTTCTGCTATTCGTTGTTATATGTAAACTATGTGAGGTGCAGATAATCCTCTTACTTGGTGGGATTGTTCATTACATACATTCTAAGCATGTCTTTCAAAATATGGTTTACACATTCTGTTTGCGGGTGGTAGGCATTACTAAAATTTAATTGCATCTCTAAAATGGAGAATAAATATCTCCAAAATTTATCGATAACTTGGTTTATCGATCCGAAATTATTTCCTTAGGTATCCCATGCAATTGAAATATCTCCTTTAAGAATATGTCAGCAATGTGAACTTCCTTGTAAGTTGACTTAACTAGGATAAAGTGTGCTGCTTTAGATAAATTCTCAACCACTGCAAATATGGAATCATTTTTATTCTTTCTCTTTAGTAGACCCATAATAAAATCCATATTGATAACCTCCCACTTCCATTCTAGTATGGGTAACAGTTGTATCAATCTTGAATGATGTTAGTCCTCATCTTTGACCAACTAACACTCTTGGCATTTTGCGAGGAATAATGCTATGTCAGCCTTTAAATTGGGACAAAAGAAATGTGTATTTACTATCGATATTTTCTTTTTCTATCCTGGAGGCCCAAGTAGGGCTTCCGATTATACTCTTTTAGTATGCTAGACTGTATGTTTCCTCCCTATGGAACATTTAGTCTCTCTTTGGACCACAATAGTCCGGTCTCGTCTACACTATATTATTTTGTTGTTGAAACAAATTGTCCTCCAGAATATTTTTTAAGACTTCAACTTAAAATCGGTCATATCCTCCTTTCGTTTTTATCCTATTGTGCGAATACGAATCAATTTGACTCAAGGTTACCTCATATATCATATAAACTCATCGACTTAAAGCATCGATGATTTTATTCTCCTTTCCCTTTTATATTTTTTAATTCGAAGTGGTAATCACTAAGGAAGGCCAACCATCTGGCATGCCTAGCATTTAGATCTGGTTGGTCGAACAAATAATTCAGAATCATGTTCGCTGCCTTGAAAATAAACTTCTTCCACATGAGGTAGTTCCTCCAAATATTCAAGGCATGGATAATGGATTCTACCTCAAGATCGTGGGTGGGATAATTTTGTTCGTGTTCCTTTAATTTTCATGAATCGTAGTAGATTTCACAATCATTCTGCATTAGGAATCATCCAAATCCTTCCTTTCTCACATCTATGCAAAAAATGAAATCCCCATTGCGATCCGCAATTCGTAGTATCGGCGTAGTAGTAAAAACCTGCTGAAGCTTCTGAAAAATTTCCTTGCACTTGAATTTCCACAAAAAAAAATTCCCTTATTTTTTAAGGAGGTTAGGGGGCATGCAATCCTCAAAAAATTCTCAATGAACTTTCAATAGTAATGTGGCAATCACAAAAATCACCTAATGTCTGTGAAAAAGGTAGGTGCAAGCCAATGTTCTATGTATTTAATCTTTTCTTGGTCGACATCTATCCCCTTCTCAGAAATGATGTGACCTAGGTAGTGTATTTGTGGTTCATAAAAAATGAATTTTCTAAACTTAGCATATATGGTGTTCCCATAACACCCGTAGTACTATGTGGAGATACTCCTCATGTTCTTCTTTACACTTGGAGTAAACTATTATGTCATCTATAAATACCAATACAAACTTATGTAGCTATTTACTGAAGATATTGTTCATCATGCACATAAAATGTTTCGGTGCATTGGTTAGCCTAAAAGGAATTACTACAAACTCATATCGGTTGTATCTAGTCTCAAAGGAAATTTTATGTATATCTTCATCACAAGTCCATACCCGATGATATCCAGACCACAAGTCAATCTTTGAAAATATCTTTTCTACCTCGACTTTATCAAAGAAGTCATCGATCATAGGAAGTGGGTAATGGTTTTTGATGTTCATCTTATTAAGTTTGTGGTAATCAATGCATATTCACATCATACCATCCTTCTTATTTACGAAAAGTATAGGTTCTCTCAAATCAGACACACTAGGTCAGATATAACCTTTCTCAATCAAATCTTGTAACTGTAGCTTGAGCTCCACCAATTCTGGTGCACTCATGTGGTATGGGGATTTCAAATATGGTACTGACCCTAGGGTTATTTTATAGAAAATCTAAGTCCCATTTTGGTGGTAATCCTAGTATTTTCTTTGGAAATACATCCTTAAATTCCATGAGAACCGAAAAGTCCTCAATTTGTTGTTCTCTCTCAGCTTCTACATTCTGGATGTTCACGGAAAAAAGTTTCCAACTCTTCCTTATATATTTCTTCACCTATAAGGAATATATATGTCTAATGAAATTTTTTTGGTTATGCCTCGAATATTTGTTTGATTCACTTGGCTATCCGTGCAAAGGTTTGACTTGTTGAGACAATCAAGCATGGCATGGTGCAGCTCCAACCAGTCTATGCTGATAAGTACATTGTATGATCCTAAGGGTAATATATTTAGATCTATATTAAATGGATACCTATTCAGGATTACATCATAGCCTGCCACTAGTTCTGAAACCTTTCGTTTTGTACCAGTGGCTAATTGTACCAGCCATGGTTTCTCATGTTTTACTTTGTTTATTTTACATGGTTTGATGATATGGGGTGACACATAGCTTTGGAAAGCACCGAGATCAATCAAAATTGAAATAGAATTGTTTGAAACCTTACCTTCTATTTCAACCATATTGGCCTTATTGTATTCTTGTCAGCCATCAAGTGTTGCATAGATCTTTGGTGTGCTAACCATGTCCTCTACTATTACGTCTTCTTGTAGATTGTGTAAGACTCCATTAATCTTGTTTGGGAAATCTATGCAATAATGAGGTCCTTGGAAATTCCAATAGTTAACTTACAGTTGGGAATCCTTGGTTCCTCTATGTTATAGTTGATTTCACCACTCCAGGTGAATCACACTTTGTATGGCCTTCCCCTGTCCCACTGCAGACTCCTTAGACCCCATGGACCATCTTTTGTCCTTTGATGTTTCCTTGATCATCCCTAAAAACATATGAAAAATGATACACGCGATTTTATAACCTATAAATGCATATATACACAGGATTGACCACTAAAACCATGTACATCAGGATGCGTGCATAATCCAAATCCTTTTGGAGTTTTCCTTGACATGGATCTGACTCATTTGACTCCTAGCCTTCCCTATGCCTTGATATCACTCGGATTCGACCTTTCATTATCCCTTTGAAAACTATATAAGGAACCCCTTGGTACATTGAAGGAAAAGAAGAGAGAATTGAGAGCAAAGAAACTGTAGTCCATTGTTGCCGAAACTTATGCTTGATTCTGCATCCCTTTGTCCCTTGGAGCACTAGTGTGTTCTTCGCAAGCTTGCCTTTTTCTTGTGAGCTTGCTATCGAGAGATGGAGGATTGAGGTGGTGGAGGACCAAGTGGGGGATTCAGTTTCTTTGGTTCGCAGATGTGCCGTTAGAGGTTGTATCTTGTAATATCTGATTTATATTAATAGAAATATCTTTTCCTATCCAATAATGTGTGTTTGAATGAATATTTTATCCATGGGATTATGTCAAATGCTTGTACATTATTGATTATATATGCTAGAATAGATCTAACTGCATGATATATAGAATTCTTGTATTGTATACTTGTTGTTGAGGAAGTAATCTATCAATTTAAGCTAAAGATTGGGAAGCTCAACGGGGATCTACTTCAACCATCCTGAATAAGGTACGAGGTCTGGTCCTTTAGTGTTGGACATTTAATTTCTATTGCATATTGGAAAGGATTTATTTTTGGATTCAAGCTATCTGTTGTGGTACCCCAATCCATAGGAATTTCTCTCCATAACAGAATTGGCGACTCTGCTGGGGAGTTCCTAGTAGTTGTTGTTTGGGGGTTGTTTTATCGGCATTCAATGAATTTGAATTGCTCTTTCTCTCTTGTTTTTGTTTCGGGTCTGGGGGCATCTATCCATGGTAGGGTCTTATTGGTGTGAAGTTTGTCTCATGCTATTTATTTTCCTTGATTTTATGCACCTTTCTTCATGTGTGCGAGTTTTTAACTCACAGTCGCGTATACACGTGGGTTTCTCTACGATTTCCACGTATACACGCGGGTTTACTGCAAACAGTCGCGTATGCCCTTGATTTTGCCTTTTTGTGGAAGATAATTGGTTGCTGGGTGAATTCTAATATTTGCTGAGTCTCCTTTGGCACTGCTTGAGTCTGTTTAGACCTCTGTTTCTGACCAGAAACGTTTTTTTTAAGGCTAATTTTTTTTATTTTTTTTTAAGAAGGTTCTTGTCATGGCATTTTCAATTTTTTGTTTGAGATTAGTGCATTAGAGTTATTTTACCTTAGTGCTTTGCTTGAGTGCTGTTTCGATGTTCTTGCAGAGTCTAGGGGTCATAGAATCATTCTTTTTCTTTTTGCATCTCTTTTATTTCAAAAAAATTCAAAAACATTTGCTTATCATCATGCATTGCATTTTGCATCTTTGCATTGTACTTGCACTAGCTTTGCTTTGGAGTACTAGTTAGGACTTCATATAGGAAAATTTGCATTCATCATTTGAAGAAGAATTGTGCATTTCATGTAGTAGCACACCCTGTTTTCATGGACACAATGCATTTGCATTGATTGTTAGGTGTGAATTTTATTTCATGTTGCATCATAACACCATTAGTTGCATGATCATATCCCTTTTTTGAGTAATAAAGCCAATTAAAATCAACGCTAAATTAAAATGAATTACACTCTTTTCTTTTCTAGTGTGCACCAACAAGCTTAGGTTTTAGGATCTTGGAAAAGCTCATTGTAAGTTAATTCTCCAAGATCACTAAACAACAACATGTATGTGTCTGTCCAAGTGTGTGTGAAATCCTTGGTAGAACTAGTGTTTCTCAGGATCCTCCTCTCAAAAGGGAGTCATTAGAGGAAATTTGGGGTCTAAAATGGGCCTTAAAAGAAAACGTGCCAAAATAAGTTTTTGTGAGTTGGAATTCAAGAACCAATAGAATTTCAATAAAATAAGTCAACCATAATGGTTGAATTGACATATTTGTCATTAAAAAAAACTACTTTTTTGTTCGTATTTTCGACATATCTCATTGTGTTTTTACTCAAACTTTGATCAGGAGAGCTCGTTGGATGCGGAATCAAATTATGCATCCAATGAGCTCTCCCGATCGAAATTTGAGTAAAAACACAGGGAGATATGTTGAAAATACGAACACAAAAAGTAGTTTTTTTCTTTCTTCCTCCAAAATGAATCAATATTATTTTATTATTTTAACTATTGTTTTATTATTTTCCTTAGGAGGCCCATTTTAGACCCCAAAATTCCTCTAATGTAAGCATGAGGCAGTGTGAGCGATTATTGATTGGGATGACCCCTAGTAATAACTGAGTAGCACTAGAGATATTTCTAGGATTGTATTCATATCTGGGGGCTCTTTCGAGAGTTTTGGCCTTTGCTACCCTACCCATATGGTCAATCACGCCTGCGACTGTCCTCCTGAGCATTGATTATATTGAGGTGACCTTAGTGTCCTTACCTAGGATATCAAGGGGGTACTTTACAGGGGTTATTCTATGGGTGTCCCGGCCAGGTTGGGGTCAGACAGCATAGTCACTTTACACGTTAAATCTGAGGGCCACAATAATTGATTATGTACCTCCGCTTGTTGTGTATGGGAGTCTTAGGCCTCTCCTAGGCGAGACATACCTGCTTCATTCAAGAGCTCATTTATCCATCCCTTGTTTTCCTACATTTGGCTTTAGATTTTATTAGTGGTTGCTCTGTGCACGATAGTTGGCCTAGGGTTTACGTAAATAATGAGCCTTTTCTATTTTTTGAGTCATTGTGGATTCAGGTGCAGTTCCTCGTTGTTCTTGTCGGTTAGCAGGAATTCTGCCTTCTACTTCTCCTCCTCCTTTGGGAGAGAGACCTAGATAGTCCAGGTGGACTATTTCACACATTGATTCACACACCATGGGAGACCATTTGGAGGATATCCCTGAACCACCTCCTCCCATTCGTGTAGGCGATGGGGAGTTTACTCCTACTTACGATCCTTCACTTGAATTAGCTGAGTTAGGTCCTGTGATTTCTGAGATAGGAACCATGCACGATAGACCTACTCACACTAGGGTTGATTAACCATTGACACGTTACTGGTATAGAATGCCAGAAAACACCGAGACTCGTTTTGAACCTACCAGCACTAGCTATGGTAGTTATGCTATGTCTGGTTTCCCTACAGAGGATTTGGCATTTCATGTCGAATCCAACTTCGAGCCTAACACTATGCCTGGGGGCACTCTCATTCCTTACCTTGCAGATAGGTTTGGGTGCAATAGTCACATTGCACCTTCCGTCCTAGTGGTGGAAGCTACATCTTATATCCCTCCTAGGTTTAGGGTTAGCGATATGATTAGGATACCAGATCCGAGACGAGTGATGATAGGAGGTAGCATGTATATTATTACTCAAATTCCTTCATCCTCGGTCCCTAGTTCTTCAAATGTACATCCTCCACCTTATTCACGTGGTCCTTCGAGCCGGTATATGGCTACGAGTCAGGTCCGTACTGCAATTACTAGACCAATTGTGTCTTAGTTTTACATACCGCCCATTGCTTCAGGAGTCTATGTTCATACTTCTAGAGGTCATGTTACTACTTCCGCGGTGTATATCCCTAATTCCAGAGCATATCTTCTTACCTATAGAGTGTCTCATGGGGCATCGCATGTGATGAATTATGGACCCTATTATGGGATGCAGTATGGATAGGGTTCTTCACCTTATGGAGGTGGGTATCAACAACCTGCTTACTCTCCTAATTACGGCTTTGTAGCCCCCACTAGTCAAGGTCGACCGCACTATGGTGCTTCCACGCCACCCTATATAGGTCATACGGGAGGAGGATACTATGGCCAAGGCCATGGTTGTAATCAATCCTATATGAATCAAGGAGAGGTCCATTGACCTCATCATCCTAGGATCCCTTTCCTTGCGATGCTCAATCTTCCTGAATTATCGAGATTGATGAACGATCATGTGGCTCATGACATGGCTTGGCTAGCTGTCCCTACCAAACTTCCTTCGAACATACCTAAGTTCGAGGGAAAATCAGGAGAGGATCCGAGTGAACACATTACTATGTTTCACCTATGGTTCTCTTTGAATTCCTTACATCAGGACTTAGTCCATTTGAGACTATTTCAACCCACCCTTATAGGGCCTGCCGTGAAGTGGTATATAGAGTTACCTAGGGGAGCTTTCACTTTGTTCAACAACCTTGCGATGACTTTTCTTAATCACTTCCAGCTACCAGTGCATTATGATGTTGGTACTGAACTCTTGTCAACATTTCAACAAGATAAAGCCAGACATATTTCTGATCATATTCAAGAGTGGCGTAGATGAAAGAGTTTAATTAAAGCTTTTATACTACCGGACTTCCTCCTCGAGTGGTTCCTCAAGTCATTATTGCTGTATGTAGTGAAGGATGTTTCCACATCCGGAGTGCAGAATGAGGAACAAGCGATTTTTAGGGTGCAGGAACTAGACTTGATTTATGCCCAGTCTGGTTTGTTGTATGAGATTATTCCCAATGCTCCTTGTTCCAGTTTTGATCCCAAAGTCAAACCCGGACCACATGCCGATGGCATTGTGGGCTGTGCAAGTGCGAAACCCGTGGATTCGGTTGCAAAAAAAGTTAGTTAATTGTCAATCAACCAATCCTCTTCAGGACAAGCTACAGCTTCATCTCAATCTGCCCAAACGATGAGTGTACTCTCCGTGCAATCGTCCGACCAAAAGGGTAACCAGCATCTCGGATGGAATAGAAAAAAGGGTAAAAATAATTTAAAGGGTGGGAATAAGAATGAGAATGCTAACAATAATGACAAGAACGGTCAAAATGCTGCGGGGGACAAAAAAGCTAAACGTAAGGTTAAGTTCCCTTGCAAGTTGTGTAAGGACGATCACATCACTTACTTGTGCCCTCATATTGAGGAAGCTTTGAGATTCTTGGCACAGGGCCCACTGTGCTAACTAACCCTTTACCGCATTATCAAAATATGAACTCAAACTCCCATGACCAGTCTGGCGATGATGATCTGCCGGAGGGTAGTGGTCATGGGTGCATTAACATGGTGAGTGCTGTGAAAGTTGTGACCCATGTGAAAGATTATGGTTCATCACAACCCAGCCCAGGAAAAGAGCCTGATCTAGCAAGGTCCCCTTTGCGAATTGAGAAACCTGTGGATAAACCTGAGGCTACACCTCGCATTTCTAAGGGAGTCCTTAAGCATTTAGGGCATAATCCAAATTATTGAGATGCCCATAATTATTCAGTTGTTGAGGATTTGGGCCACACTCCTTGTGCGATGTTTGCATTGGAAGTGCTTCAGAGTTGTCCTTCGCAAAGGTAGGTGTTGATTTCTACCCTTGGTGTGAATGATGATGATTATTCCTTTGTGATGAAATTTGAAATTGTAGGGCTTCAGCCTCACTTTCCCTACTATGTGTCTCTTTTGGTTCACGTAGAATGTCTTAATATGACCGCCAAGCGCACTGTGATTGATGAGGGTGCTGCTGCTTTTGTGATGTCTTTATCCTGTTGGAAGGTCCTGGGTTCTCCTGAGATGTATAAATCAACGACTATTTTAACTGCATTCGATGGGAGATCTTTTAGGCCACATGGCATCCTTCCTTCCCTTAAAGTCCATTTGGGGGGGAATACCATGGCGATAGAGGTCAAGGTGGTTGATGGACCCCTTGACTACAATCTCTTGCTGGGTAGGAACTGGATGTACAGTATGCAAGCCATTGCTTCTTCCTTGTTCTGTGTTGTATGCTTTCCACATAACAGGAAGATCGTAACGATTGATCAAACGACATTCAAGAATATGTCTGTTACTGCATCTTCGGGAGCTTCGATACCGATAGTTGAGCACTCTCAGCCGGAAACTAGGAGTGTGGGTGTAGGCATGTATCCATCCCTCATGGGAAGCTTTACTTTTCCTGCACCGATCCTCATGATAGGATCTAGTTTCGATGAGGCTTCGACATCTATGACATCGGTTTCTTTTCGCACAACTCATATGGAAGACCCTTGGATTCTTCCTACACCGAGTACTTCGAGTGAGCCCATCGAGATGAACATGTCGTTTCCTGCAGCTATGATAGCTTATCAAGCTAATCTCAATTGTGTTGCAGAGCCTAGTCCTTCCTCTTTGTGAACAGAGGAGGAGTACCCTTATGTGCTGCTGGCATGGGTAGTACATTATTATCATGCACACAACTACCTTGATACAGTTTCCCCTTCGGATGAAGCGATTATTGAGGCTATGTCAGGAGTTGAGCCACCATGGGAGGAACTTCATCATAGATCGTACTTTCTTCCAGAGCTTGACCGTTTAGAGCATGAGGATTTTAGGGCAGTTCTTAGTCAGAGAGTTGGTAGTCCTGTGGTTCCATTAAGCTCTCCTGGTTTGATGGCTAATGGAAACATGGTGAACATATCTTCAACGATTCCTATAAACATCTCTCGCAATCCTGGAATGATAGAGAATGTCTATATTGGGGCAGAATGTTCCCATGCTGATATTCTCAAATACACCGAGCTATTTAAGGAGTTCCGTGATATTTTTTCTTGGTGTTATGACGAGATTCCAGGTATTGAACCTTGTATTGTCGAGAAAAAGATTAATACTTACCCCAATGCTTAGCCTATTTGACAACATTTACATGCAGTGACTCCTAGGAAAGCACCCACGATTAAGGCAGAGATAGAGAAGCTGTTGAAAGCTAGTTTCATCTATCTCATTCCCTTGATGGAGTGGGTTTCAAACCCCATTCCAGTGGATAAGAAGCAGGGAGCGATCTGCATATGCATTTATTTCCGCGATTTGAATCGTGCATGTCCTAAGGACAACTTCCCCACACCGTTTATAAATCATATTTTGGATGAGTGTGCAGGTAGCGAGGTGTTTTCCTTTATGGACGGATTTTTTGAGTATAATTAGATACAGATTAAACCTGAGGACCAACATAATACTGCATTTATTTGTCCTTGGGGAACATTTGTATATCGTAAAATGCCTTTCGGCCTTAAAAACGCCGGAGCTACATTTCAGCAAGCAAAGACCTTGATTTTCCACAATCTCAAGTCAATTATCGAGGTATTCTTGGATGACCTTGCTGCTCATTCTTGCATAAGAATGCGTCATCCCTATCACTTGAGATTGGTATTTGAAAGATGTCGGCACTATTTGGTTAGACTAAATCCTCATAAGTGAATCTTTTGTGTGAAATCAAGGCATTTGTTAGGATTCATCATTTCTAAAGAGGGTATAAGAGTTGACCCTTTGAAGGTTGAGGAAATACTTCAGTTGTCTCCCCCGAATAATATTCATCATCTTCAGTGTTTGTAAGGCATGGAAAAATTCTTACGAAGATTTGTTGTCAACTTTGCCAATTTGACTAGAGGCTTCATGCGTCTCTTGAAGAAGGACACCCCCTTTTATTGGGATGAGCAAGCCCAGAAGTCCTTCGATGCACTCAAGCGAGCCCTAGCATCGGCCCTAGTGATTAGTCCTCCGGATTATAGCCGTGATTTTCTATTATATGTGGCCAAATCCATAGAGACGATTGGTATGGTTTTGGTTCAAGAGGATGAGGAGCTCCAAGAGCATGTCATATATTATTTGAGCCGAAACCTTATTGATGCAGATATTCGTTATTCTCATGTCAAGAATATTTCTTTAGCTACCGTAGATGCGGTTCAGTGGTTGAGACATTATATTCTCCTTCGCCAGACCTTGGTTGTCGCCCATGTCAATCCATTTCAGTTTGTCCTCACCCGAAGGATGATTGGGGGAAAGTATAATAAATGGATTGTCATTCTTCAAGAATTCGATCTCGAGTTTGTTTCGAAAAAATAGAAGAAGTCTTTAATTTTTGCAGAGCTTATATCAGATTTCCTGAGCAAGGCCAAGGAGTTGGTTTGTGAAGATATGTTTGTCGATGAACACATATTCTTAATCTCAACGTTAGACCCATGGTATGGGGATATCATAATATATTTACAAACACTAAAGACCCCTACTCACCTCTCACGAGATGAACGACGACGATTACGTCACGTCTCTAAGAACTACCTCATAGTGGAAAATACTTTGTATCGCCATGGGGTAGATTCCATTTTACGATGTTGTTTAACTCATGAAGAGGCTGAGGTAGTGCTGAATGATTGCCACGAAGGGGCGTGTGGTGGTCATTTATCCGGGCTTTCTACAGCTCAAAATATTTTAAGAGCAGGTTATTTCTGGCCGTCGATCTTTAAGGATTGTGTTGATGCGGTAAATAGGTGCCACCCTTGCTAGGTGTTCACACGTAATATGCGCTTGAAACCTACCTCGTTACATCCCATTATCACCGTCGGTGCCTTCGCTAAGTGGGGGATTGATTTTATGGATTGAAACCTGGATTCGGATGGGGGGCACCATCACATTATAGTGGCTTTTGATTATTTTACGAAATGGGCTGAGTCTATGCCTACAGTAAAATCCAACAGTGAGACAGCCGCTCACTTTGTGTTCAACCAAATTATTACTCAGTTTGGGATTCCGAAAGATCTTGTCATTGACTATGGCTCACACTTTCAGAACCATATGATGGAAGAGTTGGCATCCAAGTTAGGGTATAAGCAAGAGAATTCATCTTATTACTACCCCCAAGTGAATGGACAGGTAGAGGTAGTGAATAAATCACTCAAATCCATTCTCCAATGAACCATCGCACAAAGCAAGAATAATTGGCACATTATGCTATATCCTCCTTTGTGGGCATACCGAACCGTTGTTAATACTGCCACTGGTTTTTCTCCATATCAGCTTGTACATGGAGTGGAGTCGATATTTCTGGTTGAATACGAAATTCCTTTGTTGAAGCTAGTTGTGGAACTCTTACCGGACACTTCCCCATTGGAAGAGCGTTTGGTTCACCTTGTGCATCTTAATGAGCAGTGGCGGGATGCCTTGGTGGCTCTAGAACTCAATAAATGTCGCATTAAGGTCCAGTACGATAAGTCTATCCATCCAAGGGCATTTAGTGAAGGAGACTTGGTCCTTTTATGGGATCAATTGAAAGAACCCTCGGGGGCAGGGAAATTCAATCCTATATGGCGTGGTCCTTACATGGTCAAGCGTGTGTTAGAGAAGGGTGCATATGAGTTAGTGGATTACGAAGGAACATCCTTGGCAGAGCCTAAAAATGGGTTCTATCTCAAAAAATACTATGCATGATCTTTAGCCAAGGATGCTTGTTGTATATTATTGTACAGCTTTTCATAGTTAGCACTTTTTGTTATCGTGATTGGGTTTATGATTAGTTTGCATTTATTTTAGCAGATGTCAATGGAATCTTCCACCTACATAGGATTTGCGGATGGTGCAAGCCATCACACTCAACACTAAGCCTCTGCTGCTTGGGTGATTTATACTCCTATGGGTCAGGTATTGTCTTCAGGAGGTGTATGTCTACGACCATCTTCCAACAATGTTGCTAAATACAGCACTGTTATTGAGCTTCTATGGGATGCCATTTTACATGGCGTTCTATCTCTTAAGGTACGTCTTGATTCAAAGTTAGTAGTGTCACAGCTCAATGGTTTGTACCATGTTAGAGATCCGACGTTATTGAGAAGGTTCTTGTGTGTGAGATTGTTAGAACTACAATTTGATAATATAACATATATACACATTCCAAGAAATAATAATCAAGTTTCTGACTCATATGCTAACTACGTGTTATATTGAAATTTGTTTCATTCACAATAAATTAATCACAAACACAATTTTTACACATGTAAATAAATAAACCGATCACCATAAAAAAAATTATATATACATAAAAAATGTGATAATACATAGTGTCATGATACAAAATTGGGGCTTTTAAGTCACCATCATATAATACACGGTCGTACAAAATGAATACACTCCCAGGTGTCTAATCCTGTGGAGGAGGAGGAGGGTTGTAATCATGGAACGTCACTACGGCTCTAGCTAGCCGTTGAAATAAATGCACCCATGCGCATGGTACACCCACCACCTGCCGCTGCATGGCCTCAGGCAAGTCCTCGACTTGTGCCATGGGAACTCTATGTGTCAATCTCACAAAGTTGGTATGAATGCTCTGGATCATTCGCTCTGCATCCACACCCATGATGTCATCTCCTCTTCCCCTCCGTCTATGACGAGGGAAGCCCTCTGGCCACTGTGGTCCCAAATCTGCACACAAATGGTAGATGTCACTATGTATCATCACCCAAAAATATGTCTTTTTGATTCCACATAATCAAGAAAATACAAAAAAATTAAATAACTCAAAATTTAAAAAGAGAGGGTCAAGATTTGTTACCCATATCACCATATGCCGATCCTGGTGGTAACGACATGTCTGGGTCCCCCCAGAAATCTATCCCTGCATAGGGGTAGTCATCGATGGAAACTATCTGTCGTCGCCACCATAGACAGAAGTCAGCTGGATATGGGTTGGCCACCCTACCACTCCCCAGTCTACGCATAGCATCTTCCCAACGCCGTTGGGCCAGATCTCAAACCCCGTGAAGAGGAACGTCCACTCTTGGGCTCAATCCTAGAACACCCTCGAAGAAAAGCATGCTCAAAATACTACTGAAATCAAAGTTATGCACCCTTCCTTCCTTACACTCACTGAGCTGATGTTTCATGTTTCTTAGTAGTGTATTATTCCAGTCATAGATCGTGGGTCTCATGCACTCCACTGCATAGAACATCAGAGGCCGCAAGGCTTGGTGGAGTGATGCTAAGCCAACTATCCTGCCTAGTTTCAATAATATGGCCTTTAGGCCCAGCACCTATATAGCATTGGAAGGGAATTGACTCCCCACCTTCTCGGTGTCTGGATAACAATACACTGTAATGTACTCGTCGATAGTGAGGCCACCTCCTGGCCCACCATGGGAACAAAGGTTCACCACTTCCCCTCGTCTAGAAAGTCCAGTGATAAAGTATATGTTCTCCACCTCTATGGTGAGGGACATCCCATCTATATGAAAGGAATCCGAGTCTAGATCCCAATAATCTACCAACATCTGTAACAGTCTTGGTTTTGTCCTCAAACCACAAAGACACCAAAACTTGTAGAGTCCACATGCACGTAGAGCTTGTTGAGCCATTAATTTGGCCCTTACTGCTTCCTCTACTTCACCATGCTCACGCTCTCTCCACTCTAGGACCATCCTGCACAAGAAATGGAAAATTTTCCCATTAGTTTATTGAAAAAACCATATGCGCGGCCTCATACGCGACTGTTTTGAAAACAGTCATGTATGTACGTGGGTTTGAGGCCATTTTCTGCATATATCCAACCCTATACGTGGAAAAAAACTCAATTTTTGTGTGGGACGTAACGCTCATTTTGGGATAACCTAAAAACCTTATTTGACCATGAAAATTCATAGGAATTGTATCAAAATGCAAGATGAGAGAATGAGTAAATACCTGGAAGAAACAGTAGTGAATTCTGTTGGCTGGATCTTCTAGAATTCGTTGTTGAAAATCAGAGCTCAAATGGGTAAAAGTTTCAAATGATTTATAATATTTTGAATTTTTTACTATTTATAGAAAATTTTCGAATATTTGAAAATTTTCACCCCCTTTCCTATAGTTTTGACATTTTCTAACCTTTTTGGACCATTTTTGACATAATTTGTGATGTAGAAGACCTTTTTCAGTGTCGTTTCAGCCATTGGATTGACCTGTTCATGCCAATTTCAGGTATCATGTCTAAATTGGCATATAGGTTAGGTTTCATCACCATTTGCATTTTTCATAGCCTTATGACCATCTCATCATGACCTTAGGTACGAACCCACTCTATTATGTCACGGAACGTTCTTTCTTCTTTATAAGTGGTATGATATGAGTGGTAGAGATTTACCTTACATGGGTACCCTAGTTAGTACCCTATTTGCATTTGGTGCCCATGCTGATGTTTTCTCCTTTAGGTTGTGGGAGTTTGTTGTATAGTACTGCGATGACATTTCGCAAGAGCCTCATACTCCTCTTGATCTTTTGCTGGCCTATTTACCTTAGGACTCCCTCATGTCAAGTTGTAAATGCATTATGATGAGCTTTTCCTACCTTATTGAGCTTTATGCTGGCTCCCCTAACATTGCGTTTCAGCCATATAGCCTGATATTGTCTCATGTTCAGCCATGCAGAGCCATTTTTTATATCCTTCGCAGCTTGATTCCCTTTTTACAGGGAGGGGATTTTCCCCCGAGTGTCGATATCCTACACATGTGTCCTTGCATTGAGCATAGGTATGTTCCACTGCTTCGAACTAGTTTGTTTTCCATTATGACACTCATCTCCTCCTAGTTTGTAACTATAAAGCTATTTTATTATTTTTTCAAGCTTTTTAAAGAACTGAAAAAGTCCCAAAAAAAAAAATTAAAAAAACCAAAAAGCTATATAAGGAAAGATGTTATATGTGGCAGCTGTCAATTCATGTCTCCTTCGAACATGGAAATGTATATCACATCCATTGGTTGGGTTATAGTTTGACTTTAGGAGATGTACTCACTTATCTGAGTTTATCTCCACCGACTGGTTAAGCTTCCAGTCCCTGTGGAGCCTCTGTTGATGCCTCCTGTGTTGCATAGATGTCCCAATTTTTATATCGAGTCTATGCTAACTTCATTCTGTCACCATATGGCGTTATGCTCTTGTTCGAAGGAAGTTGAAGCCTGAGTCGTCCATTCCTCAGTTATCTTGACTTTGCATGTCGGCCATTCCTGGTTCAGTTACTGGTTCATGCACCTATGATCGAGTCCTTCCACATTATATAGATTTGCTGAGTACCTCATGTTGGATGATGGGGGATGCCTTAATGCCCTCCTTCCAGCAGATTTCATCCCATCGACTTCAGATCATTTATTCTAGGATTGGAATCTAGAGTCATTTTGAGTGCCTTGAGACTTGCAGTCATCAGTGGCAGGTTCTCTCGCCATCGACAGTTTTTGGGAATACATCAATGTCCCATGAATGATGGATCCTCTCAAGTGTTCGACCTCAACACATTTATTCACACTTGTTAGTTTTCACTCTAGTACCTTGATTCCCATTTTCATTATCGGTGGGTGATCCCGCGTCTGTTAAAGGTATACATTAATGACCGGTAATCAGACAATGGACTACTATGTTCAACCTTGACACCTCTATTCGCATAGTAGGACATGTACTCATAGTGGTTTGTGTAGAAGACTTTCCTTATTGGTGGCATATCTTATATGCTACCTCCTTGATCATGCCAATGTTCATGATATTTTAGCTCTCGTGACTTGATTCTAGTATATGTTAGATATTTCCAGCCACTATGGAGATCTTGATCTGTTATATCTTTAGCCATTATGGAGATCATGGGCCTTTGTATATCTTCATCATGGAGATTCTGATCTATGTATATTGTATGTGGCTATGACCACATATGTGATATCATGTATCATGACTATTCATGGCCATTGTACTCTTATGTATCCGGGACTGCTATATGTATTTGCCGTTATATGAAAAGTTGTATTATTGTAATATGCTAATTGGGTGGCTGGTCTTCCATTTGGGATCCTTCATCCCTCCACTTCTGGGATGGACTTATAATGTATTTTGGCCATCGTATGACCCCTCTGACCTCACACATTAGGGGGCATCTGTTATAGCTGATTTCACCACTCCAAGTGAATCACACTTTGTATGGCCTTCCCCTGCCCCACTGCAGACTCCTTATACCCCATGGACCATTTCTTGTCCTTTGATGTTTCCTTGATCATCCCTAAAAAAATATGAAAAATGATACACGCAACTTTTTAACCTATAAGCACGTATATATGCGGGTTTGACCACTAAAATTGTGTACATCGGGATGTGTGCATAATCCAAATCCTTTTGGAGTTTTTCTTGACATGGATCCGACTCATTTGACTCTTGGCCTTCCGTATGCCTTGAGACCGCTTAGATTCAACCTTTCATTATCCCTTTGAAAGCTATATAAGGAACCCCTTGGTACATTGAAGGAAAAGAAGAGAGAATTGAGAGCAAAGAAACTATAGTCCATTGTTGGCAAAACTTATGCTTGAGTCTGCATCCCTTTGTCCCTTGGAGCACTAGTGTGTTCTTCCTAATCTTTCCTTTTGCTTGTGAGCTTTCTATCGAGAGATGGAGGATTGAGGTGGTGGAGGCCGAAGTGGGGGATTCAGTTGCTCCAGTTCACAGACATGCCATCAGAGGTTGTATCTTGTAATCTTTGATTTATATTAATAGAAATATCTTTTCCTGTCCAATAATGTGTGTTTGAATGAATATTTTATCCATGGGATTATGTCAAATGCTTGTACATTATTGTTTATATATGCTATAATAGATCTAACACCATGATATATAGAATGCTTGTATTGTTTACTTGTTGTTGAGGAAGTAATATATCAATTCAAGCTGAATATTGGAAAGATCAATGGGGATCTACTTCAACCGTTCAGAATAAGGTACGAGGTCTGGTCCTTTAGTGTTAGACATTTAATTTCTATTTCATATTGGAAAGGATTGATTTCTGGAGTCAAGCTGTCTATTGTGGTACCCCAAGCCATAGGAATTTCTCTCTGTAACACTCTGTTTGCTACTGTCCTGTTGGTATTTGGTATAGGAGCATTAGGCTTTACACCTATCTTGTTGAAGTTTTTGTTTGCCATAAAAAAAAAAAAAAAAAATTTGGGTAAGGAGGTGGTTTAAAACAAAGTTTTCGGTTCTTAGAGAAGGTCATCGACATGTCTTGACTTCTATTTCTATTTTCCTGGCTTAGTTTTCCACGCCCATAAGAAATCCTAGCTTTGTGTAAGGTAGTGTCCATAGTTTTGGGCAAGTCAAACTCAATTCTCTCTTGAAAATTGGGAGGAAGAAACCCCAAAAATTCTAGTATCTTCACCTTTTCATCCTTTATGTAAGGAACATAATGTAGAGGATCTAATAATATATTGATAAATGCCTCCATGGTGATGGATCCCATACTTAAATCATGAAATTATATCACCTTTAGGTCGAAGGATCTCTCAGACATGTATTTATCCTGAAATGTTATGTGAAAATTAGTCCATCTGATTTTTTTTACTTAATCCTTTTTTGTATGATTTAGGTTCTCCACCATCTAGTTTCTTTTCCATTTAAATTATAAATTGTCATCTAGGATTTCATCTCAATAGAGTAGTTTTGTACTCAATTTTTTTTTCTCATACCTAGGAGCCATTCTTCATCCTTCTCCCTGGTATTCATATGTCCTTCATAGGTTGGGCATTTTATCTTCCGAAATTATCCTTGGAGGTTGTCATCATGTTTCTTCCTCTTTCTACAAGGAGAAAGTGAATTATCACTAGAAAGACTCTGACAACCTCTTTCTGGAATATTAGGTGGGTGCCCTTCTCTTCCCTCTTCCCTTGGACTACTGGTACTTTTTCAAGGATAACCTTCCTTAGATTTATTGGTTGGATGGATAGGTTGTCCATGAGGGTTTAATCCTTTCATGTTATGAAGTAAAGCTTCATTGATAGCTTTCTTCTCTTTTCTCTCATTCATGTTATCATATTTGAATCTTTGTAAGTCTATTTGCAGACTCTGTATGGTTTTCATTATATTAGAATTTAATTCTACCATCAGTTCTTCTTCCCATGCTGGGGAACTCATATGTCCTTACCGAAAATTATCCTCTTCTATATTCATGAAGTTGACTTTTCTTTAATCCTACAATTAAAATATTTAGTAACAAATAATTTTTTGTTAGTTCACAAAATTTCAAGTATAGTTTTGAAATGTTTATTTTTGCAACAGATGTTTAGTAGTGCCTATTAGTTCTCTTAGATTTTGAATACGGAATTTGATACCACCTGTAATATCCCTAAAATAAATAAATAATTTTTTTCGTAAGCTAATAAAACAACTAAGATCTTAAATACATCTTCTTTTTACTACATAATAAAAACTTTGATGAAGAACTAACCCTAAGTTCTGTTGGTGTTTACCTTTTTGTGTGTTTTTGGTATGATGATGATGTTTACATGTCACTATTCTATATTTCAATGCACTTGTAGTTTATGTACCTATTGATATTGTTCACTAATTATGTTGATCTTATTATGTGCATGTTTTTATTTTCATGTTATGCTATCTAGTTATTATTTGTTTACAACAAAGAGACGAAGTTACCTTTGTATGCCAAGGGGTGGAATGGATGTATTTTTCCCTAAATACTCACTCATAAAGGTAAGGGGTCATATGTAACTGGGATTAATTAGTTCATTATTAACTAACACATGTGTACCTATTTTTCTACAGGTGAGTTCTCTTATAAACCTATGCTCTTGAACGTGACACAAATATTCCTAGCATCTACAACTAGCTAATCTTAATCGCTAAAGGTTTTGTCAAATAAATACTAAATCCTATGTTTCAAACTGAGAGAGGAAAGGTTTCTAAGCCTAATGTAAATATTCATGCTTATAAACTATTGTATAATATTTCAATGGAAAAAGGGTTTAAGACTATGTGCAAATAGAAAACAATAGAGAGTGGGTTTTAAATATTTGAATGGAAAATTGTGTGGATCCTAAATATAGGAAACAGGGTCATTGATTTTGGAAATGGTTGAGTCCAGGCTGGTGCATTCAATGAACCAAGTGAAGTCTAGGCCCAAACCTTAATTTTTGTGCTAGGGTTTTTTGGCTAGAAATTGTTTGGGCCTCCGTTTTGGTTGATGGAGGTATATGCTCTAAAATTGTAGTTGTGCATACCCTAGCTAGATTTACAGTGATGGCCATGAAACTCATACAAGTACAAAAACTCTCCCATATGGTTCAACTCATTAAAAACATTCATTTCATTTTAATGTTCCCATGTATGCTTCTCATGATTGCTTGGTTTTGGTTTTGGTGGTTTGTGGGTGGTGAAGGTGCTCTGCAAAGTTTTAGCAAGGAATTGGGTTGACCTTGTGCAAATATGTGTAATCCCACATGGAAGCGCGTTTACCCGTTTTCTTGATATTTTGCATAGTTGAAAAGCTTCTATGTTGCGAGGTGGTAATCAACCACCCTATCGCGTTTTGATCATAGGTCTGAGGGAATGATGATACTAATGAGTAGGTTTTCATCTTGTAGGTTTGGGTTTGGTATTCTCTTCCTGTTTAGGTGTTGTGTTTCCTATATGAGACTGTGTAAACATTGATCGTTCTAGAATGTATAAATGTGATGGTATTTTTCGTTTTAAAAAATTATTCGACTCTACATGTTTGTGTATTCTATGAGCTATGTGAGTTTTGTTGGATGCGGTTATAAACTTTTCCATACCATTTCTTTGTAATGGCACTATGATGCCATTAATTCACTAATATTGTTTGAATGTGGATTTTATTTTGGGTGTTTAACCCTTACTGCGATTTATTTAATGGATTCATTGTTTATATGGGTTAATCTTTGTTAAGGGATTCAATTGATTTTAATTTAGATAAATTTATATTGTTAGTTGACGAGGAGGAAAAGCTCTTGATTCATGTGAAATTTCAAGTTGCATGGAAAAATTCCCTATCTATGTATTTGTTTCTAGAATGGAAGATCTTTGTAAGTTGTTGAGGAAATCCTAGCTCTTTTTATAGAAATGGATATGATGCTTTGCTCAAGTATTTGGAGAGCGATAGTAATGGCTTTGCCTAAGCCTTGCTCAAATCACGCAGCCTGTGTGATGAGTTTATACTTTAGTTCTTAATTGTATAGGATTATGTTTTTAATGGATGCGATAGTCTCTGTGCTTAGTAAATGTATTTAGTATTAATAATCCCAACTGGGACCTCATTCGATTCAACCCTAGGTAAATTTTTGGTTCGGGTTTAATGTATTAATTAATATTGTGGTTATTGGTTAAGCATTGTAAATAGATTCTTCTGTCGATAATAATAAGCCATAGCTTATGAGCTTCGACCTTGAGTCGCATGGGTTAATTTATTCTTATATTTTTTTATCCTTTGGTTAATGATATGTATAAATATTGGTTAGATGAGGTATGGTGTTTATCTTAAAAGTTAAATTCTATTTTCGATGGAGCATATGGGTTTGGATTTAGTTAATTTGACATTCAATATTCACTTATTAGTTCTTCTTGTAATAGAATAATAATTCTCTGTTTGTTAAACTATTTTTTTATTGTGTTTACATAGATAGTATTAATCTTGCACAACGATCTAGGGACTAAACATCAGTCTCATCAAAGATTAATCAACAAATAACTCGTGAAATAGTGTAGTTGGACTACAGAATGAGTATCCACACTGTATATTCACACAAAGAATAAGAAATTACATTTCAATGTCATACTACAAGCATGCATGAGAATCAATTCGAATTCCTAAGGAGGCCATTCGAATTGAATGGGTGAGTCTAGCTTAACTGAATGTAAGCCACAATCAACACTCAAGTTAACCAATGATCAAAACCCTAATTGACTCAACTGATCCCTAACTTAAGTCAAAGTGCAATAAATTACTGAGTCTGAACTGAAAGAGATCAGACACATGTCATGGCAAGCCAACCATCAAGTGGTAGTGCTTCAATGACTCCAATGAACCCCGATGAGGTTAGCTGAAGTGTAACTAAACATCAGAAGTGGTTGGAGGTGCCCCTGTTAACTCCATTTCATTAAATAATAATTAAATAATCAATTTAATGAAGGAAGGAACCTTCACTGGCCTGTTTAATTGATTGTAACCATCAGTTAGCAATTAGGTGCATTAATATCACTCAGATCACCCCGGAAGTGCTCCAGTTAGCCTCCTCGAATGTAGGAGAAGGATAAGTTAGCCTACTTGACTAAAGGTAGGAATGGATGTGATGTAGCTGATGACATTTAATGCTCCAATGATGTTAATTAAGCCAATAATACTTAGGATAGTGGTGTAACTAGGACAAATTGACCAAAATGAGTGTGTAAGGTGGTAAATGTCTCCAACAGATAGGATATATGTAATCTATATTCACTTTTGTTGGAAAATGTAATATTGCAGCACTACATTTAACTTACGAGTTGATTTTGGATTTTAAGCGATTCAATCTATCCTTAGAGTGTTTATGAATATATATTTAATTTGTTTTTAATACTTGTTTTAATATTTCAATAGAGTTCAAGTAATGTTTAGTTTAAAGAATAAGTTAAGTTTATTTAACATTAGGTTTACTTAGTTAATTTGGTTAATCTCTCATTTGGATTAAATGTGTTGGGAGAGGGAAAGTGTACAAGGAAGAAGCTGATGTGCAACCAAAGGAGGAAAAGTGTGCGTGTGACAAGGGAAAAGTGGGTTAGAAAAGAATTGCAGAGCAGAGGAAGCTACAACAAGATAGTTACGATGAGGAAGGCAGATCCGATTCTGTGGAAGAGGTAGGTAGAAGAGTTAATATTGGACAGGTGGGAGTGAAGGAAGACTACAGAAGGACGAACCACCAGAATATGGAAGGATAGTTTTATGGCTAATTATGACTGGTAGAGAGGGCTGAAGGATGTCGTCGTAGATAGTTAAGGTTGTGGATAAATACATGCAAGACTTTTGCGGCTAGGTATGGGATGCCATTTAATGTAATAGAGATATTTTGTAAGCTACCCAAGCATGTAATAGCCGAATATTACTCAGTCGACCCTGTGTGGTATGGAAAATAGTATAACTAAGAGGAACCCACTCTGCATAACAGTTCGTTTAGTAATGCACTCAATTTCGGTTAAGTAAGATAGAGTTAGTAGTAGAGTAGAAGACTGAGAGAGGACTTTGGTAGGAGGGAAAGGTTGTTCAGCCACGAATGTTGCAGCTATGTGTGCAGACCGTTAGTAGTAGAAGTAATATGCACCTGTGTGTGCAGATAGAAAGTAGAAGATTCAATCGAGGATGTGGGTGGATCAGTTGGAGTAGATAGAGAATAAACCTAGGGAGCATGATATCAAGAATATTAAGTCAGAAAGACATATCTTAAGAAAATTCTTCAAGTTACAGGATGCTAGGTGCTACATATACTTGTCATGCCAGATGAAGAGCACCTTGCTTTTTTTTCCTAGATGGGTTTCCACATTATTTCTTGTGTTATATGGATAAATGTGTTCAATGGTGAATGTTTATGTGAATATTGAATATTTTCTTATTGTGTATGGATACAAGTGTTGTTGAATGTGTGTCTCTATATCATTGATGAATGAATGAATGGTTAAAGTATTATTGGACTACTGTGAATGAGTTCATGGTTAATTTGTTAAGTATAACATAGTCGTACTCTGATCATTAGTTCTAAGGAATCAGCTGTGCCGCACTCTTGTGCCAACTATTAAGTGGTTAAGGACGAGGTTGTGTCGTGCACAAATGCTGATACATAGTTATTCCTTGGTCACAAAGTGAAGAAATCCATACCATCATCTTTATCGAGTGCCTTGGCCATGCACCAAGGGACTATATTCCCTCGCCAACTACAGAAACATGGTTCTGGCAGTTACCCATTAAGATATCTCAGGTGAGACTGCGCCTTCCTCGCAGGTGTTTTCAAATGAGCTTGATTTGTCGGGTTGATTTCTAGTGGTGTCTTATTGGTATTATGTTATTGATTGAACCATAGTCGAGACAGGAAATAGAAAGAGGCCAACAAATGGTCCCATTGTTGATACCATTAACCATTTGCACGGAGGGAAATGTTGTGGCATTCGACAAAGAATGAGATAGAGGACTAGCTAGAGTCTAATACATTAGCATTTGCGCAAGAGGAGAGCACATGATCTCAACTAAGTGTAGAAAATTGGGTGGATGAGTACATATATTCCAATATTCATGAAGTCTTCTTTACAGAGTTTCCCATTGTACTACATGAGTGGTTGTCAAGATTGGCAAGAAGGTAGACAAATTTCTAGAGAAGAGAAGCAGTTGAGTGGAGTGATCAGTTGATGCGTGAAGTAACCAATGTAAGTAACACCATCACTAGAGCTATTTATTTTGGGGATGACAATATTTTGCAAGGATATATTACTGAGTTTGCAGTATAATTTATAACCTCATATAGTGAGGGTTAAAGAAATTTTTTACAAGGACCCCGAGGGACATATTTGTTATATATTGTTACATGGATCAAGATGCTAATTTATGAGAAGAGTATCTTGTAGTTGAGTAGTTGAGTCTCATACCTTGGAAGAAGGCTATGTCATAGATGACCTTTCAAGAAAATGTAAAATGGTCAGTTGAGATGTTCCCAGGAAGTACAGAACCTGAACTAGAAGCTGGATTCCTATGGATTGGAAGGATATTCAGATAAAGGAAAAAAAGAAAGATAGAGGAAGGTTGATGCGCTGCTCGTGTATTTGAAGAGAGTGATCATGAAATTTAGTCACACGTAGACGAAGGGTCTTGTGACGAAGAGGAGGACTATAGCCATATTTTGGAAGGAGAAGAAGACTCTGAACCATTTGTTGAGACACCAAGGTCAGGATGCAACTACATCACACAAGTAGTTTCACCAGAGGTAGGATCCAAAGCTTCATCTCCTAAGAGAACTGTTAACACTACTAGTTTTAGTACTACAACTAATGTGTAGGATAATACACCTCCATTAAATCAGTTACTCGATAACCTTGATTCCAACTTAATCATTGGGGTAGATATCCGGTTACCCACATTTAATGGTAATGGATGAGAAGTCCTAGAGAAGCATTGGTTCTTCTTTGAAGCTGTATGGATTGTTCTCTTAATTAGGAACAGAGACTTAAAGAAATCATAGATGATCACAACTCTAAGGGTTCATTCCTTTGACTAGTTTATGAAGTTGTCTATAGTACCACCAGGAGTACCACATAATACCATTAAATAAATATGAGCCGCAATGATCTCTTAGTTCAAAAAAACCAAATTTGAGTCGGTATGGGACTTTGACCAATGATTTAAGACTTTGATCGCCAAGGTAAGTTTTTAGATGTAAGATGTTTAGCATAAGGAGTGGTTCATTTCTGCCCTACTACCACACATCTGAGGGCCATTGATGCAACAAAATATTGAGTCAGAGAGATAAGTGCTAGACTTAGAAATGAAGCTAGAGGCCTCACCAATTAGTGATGGTGCCACAGGAACGGTACAGATTTAGTCATAGTTGGTTAACTTGAAAATACAAATACAGAACATTAAGAAGGGTAAGGAATCCCATGAAGATCTATGGTGCACAAAATGTAGAAGAAACAAACACACCAAGGATAATTGTCCAACCTTCATGAATTATGTCTCATAAGGTGCGGGAAACCAATTAAGTACCCATAAACTACACTGGTGTCGCATATGCCATACTAGAGGACATCGCAAGAAGGACTGTATATATTTGCAAAATATTGTAAGCACTCATGTAAACCTATTTTGTAAATTTTGCAAGTTAGTAGGGCAGGAAGAGAAAGATTGTAGAGCATACCAGCTCCTAAAGGAAAAGACAATTGATATATACCTAATGAAGCATGAGGGGAAAAATTAGGCTGAACCGAAATAATTATCGTATTATTCTATGTATTTATCTCCCAATTAGTATTAGAATCACTATCAGCCCCATTATGCACCACAACAACCATATACACAGAAGAATCACTATCGGTCGCAATATCAATAGAATTAATACCCTCCACAACAAACACACCCTCAAGAAAGGGTTGGTGGAAATTCTAGCGATAGAAGAGGAGGAGGAGGATTTGGTAGAGGAAGAGGTCGGGTTACATGCTATAAATGTGGACAACTGGGTCATTATGCCAGATATTTCTTGGAACCTACAAATACATGCTCATACTGTAAGGGACATGAACATAATGTGGAACAATGTCCTCAGTTGATCGCAAAGTAGAAACCTAGAACTATCATAGGCACCAACCCTTCCCAGAATCCAAATCCAAACCTGAATCCTAACTTAAACTTTCAAATGATTCGTGTTGAACCAAGAGATCCAAATGTTGTTGTCATAACACAAGGAGGTGCTGCGACTAGAGCTGATGAAGAAACCCTTTAAAAGCATTTGCAGCCACAGGTATGACCCATGATGTGGAAGAAGGATCCATTCGACATTTAAAAATAGAAGAAAGTATTCATTAATGTTTGACGTGAGTTTGTGGATCTAGAAGAACCGATGACATCAGAAAAAATCAGGGAGATTCCTGAATGATTTCAGCAGATATTTCAGAAGAAGAATCCACAAAAGGTTAGTAACCTCAAGCCATTTCTGTCAAGTTTCTTAGCGTTAATACAAGATAAAGAAGCTATCAGAGAGATACAAGCACTGATACAAGAAACACTTGAAGAATCACAACCTAAGAAGAAGGTTAACCAAGTCAACAAGAAATTCAAAACTGGGCGCGAGTTAATAATAACTGCACAGATAGTGGATTATGACATGGATTATATCATTTTAGACATAGGATCTGATGTCAATATTTATCATGACAAACATGGGAAAGTATGGGAAAGTAGCACCTCGACTGGTCTACTATCCAGTTGTGACTTTCCAATTAGGAGAAGGTTCTACCAATTGGTATATTGAGTCAAGTCCTTGTCGACATTGAAGGGTTGCACACATTTTTGGAATTTGAAATCATTAACATTTTTTATGACACAAACTTAGTATCATGTGCTGCTGGGGATATATTGGGCCATAGACAATCAGACCATTATCAATTTCAAAAAAAGGGTTGTTTCATTTCAGGATAATGAGACGAGTATCTCCCATAGATCCACTCGAGGGATAGAAATATGTTGAGCTTTCCTACAAGAAGGGATAGGGTGACTATCTTGACCAGATATATAATGTCATTGCCATGCAATAAGACTACATCAATTTGATAGTGGATGGAAACCTGAGTTGGAAGAGTGCTAGTTCTTGCACATCCGACTCATGGGGCGCCTTAGAGAACTGGAAAAATAGTTTACATGAGGTCTCTATGAGGAGGTGCGTAAGAGTTACAAGGACTATGCAATGGGTGGAGAATGAGCTGCGAGATATTCCCACCTATGAGGGTCTACCTAACCTTGTGACCTTCTTAAGTGAATTTCAAATAATTGTAATAGATTCACATTGCTTATCTGTGTTAGACCATGTACTGAAGGCTACACTTGTTAGATAGTGGGGTCCACACAAGAAGCTCATCAAAGAATGGACCCAATGCAGAAGGTTTATGGAAGTCATATTCAGTGAAGAAGTCACCATCGTAAGCCACAAATATATAGGACTCTCCAACCATATTAAAAACACAAATCATTGTCGCACTGTATTTGCAAAATACTTGCGACCAGAATGGGTCCATCATGTCATTCACATATTGGAAATGACACCTAGAACATGGTATGCCTCTATGGAGTTACGACATGAAGCCCAATAATGGGAAGGGATTTATAGGCACTTTAGACAAACATTTGAATTTGTTGATGAGAAATATGTAGTTGATGCTACACTTCAAATGATAAAGGAGAAGATATGTTCTCAAATCCCTGTCAAAGAGGGGAATGATCACCAGTGCAGTGTGACCATTCAAAAATGGATGGCTTGCTACAATATAGTTGGAGACCATGATGATGATTCAAATAACATAAACATACCAGAATAATAGGGCATGCATGCAGTAGAAGGAAATGGTATTTCAAGTGATGCATTCCTTAAGCCGTTGAAAATCAAGAAAGTAAACATTGGGTGTCCAAAAAACCCAAAGTAAGCCAATATAAGATATTATTAGTATGAGGAAACAGTCATGAAGATCATCGACTTGATACATGAGTAGAAATATCTATTCCATACCAGATTTTCAAAGATAAAGGGAATAGTTGGTGACCTAGGGGAAATGAAAATAGCCCTGTGCCAAGATGTTAAACCCAATAAACAACGACTGTATAGATTGAATCCAAGGTATAAGGAAATGGTAAAAGTAGAATTGGATTGCATGCTCGATGCAGGAATCAATGAACATGCTAAAGAATCAGAGTGGATCATCCCTATAGTAATCCAGGATAAGAAAAAAACACGTGAAATGAGGATCTATGCCGACTTGAGGAAGTTGAACGATGCATGGCTGCATGATCCAATCCCAATACCATTTACAGATGAAGTACTTGAAAGAATTAGAGGACAAGAGATGTATTCATTATCTGATGGATTCTCTGGATATCATCAAGTTACAATCACAAAGGAGGATCATCACAAAAACACCTTCGTCACATAATGGGGATTCTATCAGTATACGGTAATGCCCTTTGGAATCAAGAATACAACTGCTATTTTTTCTAGAATACTAGTCTCTGCTTTTAAAGATAGTATTCATAAATTTATTCTGGTCTACTTTGATGATTGGACCATTTTTGGTATAGTAAGAGACCATATTGAGAGTCTATGCATGATGTTGGCCCACTGTCGCCAGTATCATATTGTGCTCAATCCAAAAAAATGTATATTTTGTGCACCATTTGGTGTGATGTTGGGTCATAGTGTGTGTCGCGATGGTATTTTGGTCGACCTAGCAAAAATTATGATTATTCTGGACTTACCACCATGTACATCATTCACACAACTTAGATCGGTGCTAGGACATACAGGCTATTACAAGAAGTTCATCAGAGGGTATCCAGAGATCACTGCACCCATGGAAAAACTGCTAAAGAAAGATGCAATGTTTCAGTGGAAACCAACTTTCCAGAAAATCCTAGACAAACTAAAGAACAAGACAACCACTATGCCAATACTTGTATTTCCTGAATGGAAGAAGGAGTTCCATGTTCATGTCGATGCCTCATCTATCGTGCTCGACATAGTCTTGACACAACCGGGAGAGGGTGCACTTGACGACCCTATTTATTTGGCGAGCAAAAAACTGTCAACGACAAAAAAGAACTACACGACGATAGAAAGAGAAGGTATTGCTATGGTCTATGTGCTTCATAATTTTCGACAGTAATTATTGGGTGTACATTTCCAGATGTACACTGATCATTCAGTGCTAAAATACCTAGTCAAAAATCTAGTGTTGGGGGCAAAGATCTGTAGATGGCTTCTCCTATTTCAATAATTTGATTTTGAGGTCATTGTTAAACCTGGTCGATAGAATTTTGGTCCAAACCAATTATTAAGGATCAAAAATGGTGAAGAGCCAACCAACCTAGAAGATAATTTTCCAGATGCGCAACAATTTGTGATCCACATGATGGATGATCAGAATCATGAGTTTAACATAATCATCCACTTTTTTAGTACAGGATATGCACATCTAGGAACCTCCACTTATCAGAAGAAACAATTGTTTTTCAAAGATATCGATTATACATTAATTTGGGGACACCTATATAAGTTGGGTGAGGATGAAATATTGTGTCGCTGTGTTTTTTATTTTGAACGACCTTGGATTATGAGTGAAGCACATGTTAGTGTAGTAGGAGGACACTATGCAAGGAAAGAAACTATGTGCAAGATACTATAAGTGGGATCATGGTGGCCAACCATAAACATTGATACCAAGAGCTTATGCAGATGATGTGATATGTGTCAGAGAACAAGGAAACCATCGCATCACAACGAGATGTTTCTCACACCACATATAACACTGCAAGCATTTGAAAAATGGGATGTTGATTTTGTGGGTCTGATCATTCCCATAGGGAAAAATACTGGCTTGCACTACATTATCACTGCAACATACTACTTAACAAGATTGGTTGAGCCTTTGCATGTTAAATATTGCACCGTTGCGACTGTGGAAAATTTCTGATTTGAAAATGTGGTGACTAGATTTGGCTATTCAAAAATTCTACTAAGTGACTAAGGTATGCATTTTGTTAACAAAATTATTACAAAGGTTACTGCACAATTCTAGATCCAACATAAGCTAACGACACCCTACCATCCTCAAGCGAATGGAACGTTCAAATACTTCAACAAGATTCTTGAGAATGCATTGACCAAGGTATGTAATGTGCACCGACATGACTGGGATCAAAAAGTATCAGTTGTGCTATGGGCATATCGTACAACTTGCAAGTGATTGATAGGGAACACCCCATTCAGAATAGTATTTGGAAAGGAATCTATTGTGCCAATGGAGGGTATCATGTCAAGTCTACACATTGTTGTGCTGACAAAGATGATCGACGTAGATGTTTTCCAACAAAGGTTGTTGTAGCTTGATCAAATGGAAGTGGAACGCTTCGTCACATGATTTCATCATACTCTCAAGAAGCAGAGGCAAAAAGCATGGAATGACTGCCATATCCAGGTTAAACCATTCAAAGTCAGAGGACTTAGTCTTGTTGTATGATAGCAAAATTTTCAAACATCTAGGAAAGTTAAAGACAACTTGGCTAGGTACTTATATGATCGAGCACATTACTAATGTGGGCGCAGTAAAATTGTAGAGACTAGATGGAACATATGTCACAGGTATGGTGAATGATAGTTGCCTGAAACCATACTATGATGGGAATAACATCCCTGGTTAAAATGGCACTCTGCATGGAAAAACAAAAGTCCGAAGGAAATTGTTCTGTCACATGTCTGCGACAGAACCAGCTAAAAGCACAGGAAAAAGGAAGAATTCACAAGCTGTTTGATAGAATGAATGACATCAAAAGTGTGAATATCCATAAAATATTGAGGTGGCTATGAAAACTAACAGACATTAACTTGATAAGATACAAGGAGAATGACGGTGTGCTTTATGGTGACATCCGTCGAATATGCCATAACTACCATAATTGCTCTGAAACATACAACACAGTACTCAAGTTAATGAGTTAATGAAGGAATGCATTGGCCAAGAATACCATGTGATCGATTAGAACTTGACCTCCCATATTAATGATGACTACAAAACATGTCGGCAGGGATAAAAAACAAGGCTTCACCATTTAACATTCTTTTATGCACATAGAGAAACCTGCAAGAACCATAGACGAGAGTTTGCAGATCCGAAGCCTGTCATAGAGTAAGATGACACCCATGGTAATAGATATATCTAGTGAAAGTGATATATCTAATGTGACTATCATTCCGGGGTGCCCAACCAAAGAATAAATCACATCACCGGAATTACAGGAACTAGAGCGAGAACCAGAACTCGACCCCATGGCCTCAACAACAAAGAAGCCTATTGCTATGACTACTCCGACCCATGTTCGACCCCTTGGTTTCCACACTGAGTCGAAACCTTCTCAGAATCTTCCCACTTCAGCTGCATGGCCTGTCATGGAGAAGAGATAAGCAGGGGAGAGAGCGAATGGAGAACTGTATGGGCCACCACTATCAAATAAATGCAAGGCTAAGGCCATTGTGGATGACATTGGGAAAGCACCAATGGAGGAGGTCATGCTTGAGGAAGATTTCATGGAGGAGGACTCCCCACCCTGTAGGGACCTGGAAGATGAGGAGGCAGACGAAAACTTCTTGTATTATGTCTGGCCAATAAGAGCCAGGGCAAAGCCAATATTGCTCACCATGAAATCCAATACATTTTTACTACCACCTCATATCTGTTTGCATGTACTCCTGCTAAAGGACATAATGTTGAAGCTCACCAAGTTAAAATTCAAGGATTTTCAAAATCGACAGCAAGAGGGTTTGGAAAGAGGAAAATGCATGGTAACAGTTCAAACTGCACCAACTGGACCTGAGATTATAAATCCAATGAAGGGGGATATTGGCATCAATCAAGAAGGATTGGTGAACTTGTTGTTCATGCCGGATTTTTTCCATAATCTGGAAGCCAACACATATGTGAAGAATCTCTTGGTTTGTTTTCATAGAGGGTTCCTATGACTTGTTCGAGCATACTCAGTCGACGTCGAGCTTATCTCATCCATTACAGGACTTCCAAATACAGGACATGACCCTGTAACATATTTGCACTAGGGCAGGGAGACCATGAAGATGAAAATGAAGCATAACCTTCAAAGTGTGGCTAGGGGATACACAATTCACAGCATGGAATGCATCGATGTACGGTTCTCCGCAAGGATCATGTCGTGCAATTTGTTGCACAAGATGAGACCAAATGAATGCACCACGGGAGAATTAGATCTTGTTGCATAGTGTGCACTAGGCATAACTTTTAATTGGTCATAGTTCTTTCTAAATGAACTGATTGACGACACCAAATAGGCCTAGGAAAACCCTAGGTACGAATTTCACTACTATTGGCTTCTCATCCTGATATCATTTACCTTGTTGGCCAACCCACCAAACTATGTAAAAATGGATGTCCATGACGTGAAGTACTAGAGCCTATCGGAGGATAAGAAAAATAAGTTCTGCTAGAAGGAAAGAAACATTGAGTTCTTTATGCATGTCAAGGCACTACGTGATGTTATCAGGTGGTATTATAGAATCCAGAAGGGGATGGTACACAGGTATGATTCTTTCATAAATTCTCAGGCGGTATCACATAACATGATTTTGGAGCTGAAGAAGGACCCAACCAAGAAAGTACATGAGGAAGGGTTCATAATCATGGATGAGGATGTGGATGACATTGTTAAGGAGTCGCCTAAAGAATAGTATGGCCCACTAGTAGAGCCACTACCTATAGAATAGAACCAAGAAGACCCACCAGCTAATCAAGGTGAAAAATTTGGCATGGGTGATAATGGAAATGGCTAAGATGATAGCCAAGGAAATAAGGAAGAAAAAAATTAGGACAATCAGTTGCAAGAAGAATTAAAAGATGATAATAGTGGTGACGGTGGCTCCCATCGAAGCAATGAAGAACACACACCTACTGATGAAGAGACCCACAATTGCTTGAAAGAACAACAACAATAGCACGGACCACTATGCAAGAAGAGAAAAGATGAAAAAATTTCTAACACAAACACGTTGACTGAGGATGATGTTCAAGAACTAGAGAATGTTGTAGCCGAGGTCACCCAGAAAATGCTCAAAGTTTTGAACACACAATAGGTAAATATCACTAAGAAAGTGTCAGGGAACCTCAAAAAGCTCATAGACGCCATTAACGATGTCAAAACTAATGTTCAGGTTGAGACATATGGCATGGATCCTAGTGTTCCACTTGTAACACCAGAACTTGTGCCTCCCATCAAAGTATAGATCCATGGGGTCGCACTGGAAATAGGAATAGCGATAGGTGAATTTAATGACATGGTCAAATAGTTTACAACATTGCAGATCGACTTCTCCAAGCTTTCATTGGGTGAATTCTATGACTTGAACCAGGAAGCCGTGACAGAAATCTGGTAGAGGGAGAATATTGTTTCTTATTAGGAAACAAGACAGCAAAAGAAGGCCAAGAAGTGCAAGGCCCTGCTATAGGAGAAATATCAAGAAATTGTTGTGCGTCAGTATAGACGCGTTGCACTAGCTAAATCCATTAAGGCCCTCATTGCAGATTTCCCACTAGAAGAGGACCAGGACTATGAAGAATCAACTACCAAGGTTCCCTAGCTATCATGGATTGCAGCGGAGCTGAAGAAATAGGTTGAATACCTTCAGGAAAGGGAGGTACAGAGTACACCTCCCTAGGTGCTCTAGGACCGAAGAGGAGCAGCGTCTAAGGCTGCTAGAAAGATCAATGAAGGGGAAAACCTCTGCGCAAAGGAAGTAGAAGTTGTTTCCACAATATGGGAAGCAGTTTTGGAAGATGATACTGTAGAAAATATTATGGCAAGGATGATGCAAGTTGATGAGAGAATTAGTGCGGCAAAGGCAGAGATGAAAAATATCCCATTTCAAGAGAAGGTTGTAAATATAACCCAGATCAATAAAATACAACTGGAATTCCAAACTCTTTATGACCAAGAGTGGACTAGAGAAGCAAAGGTAGAATCTCACTAATCAGATGTAGCATGGCTCATGGCCTTATTCCACATGTACAGCAAAAAATTCAAACCATAACACAATTGCTAAAGGCAAGTCTGTCGGAACATATTAGTTCTGACCGAGCAGAGCAGTTAGTCGCACAAGCATAGGAAGTAATAGTGGAATTTTCTAGAGTGAAACAAATGGTGAAGGAATTTTAGGACAAAGTTGGTCCTTCTGTGCATCCTGGGCCAAAGCCCGAGATGGAGGCTTAAGTCAGGAGTAGTCAGGTAAAATCATGGTAATGTCTCTCACTTTTTCCCCTTTGGCGGTGATGAAATTTATGAACTAAAAGAATTTATTTATAAATCTACAAATCCATCAAGAATTATATAATGATGTAATGAAACAAAAGTTTTCATTATGAATGAGGTATTATATGGTATTTATTTTTAAATTAAAAAAATTATTTGTATCTTAGTTATTTTATTTTCCTTAAAGGTCATTTACTATTATTTTAGGCATCTTATAACTACTCACAAAACCGTGACCCCCCATATCTATATTCATTTACTATTTTAATTCCAATTTTTTTGAACAAGTTTTTTATAGACACTTTTAAGATTGTTGTACATAATTTTTAATTTTATTTTATGATATATTTTAATTATTATTAAATTATCAATATAATAAATAATTTTTATGTGTACATAAAAGCGTGACCCAAAAAAGTTTCATTTTAAGACATCAAAATGAATTGTTTTTCATATGAATATGGAAATAATATATAAGTGATTGTTAAAATTATTTTTTGAAATTTTTTAAAGAACATTTTTTAATTTTTATAATAAATACTTTAAATAAATTTATAAAAACAGAACAAATTTTATTGCCGCAAAGTGAGACACATTACCATGCTTTTACCCAGTCACACAGTTTTATGGCATAGGATTTTGCAGAACGTCCCTTTTTGCTTAGTGTCTTGGGACGAGTGACATGTGAGTTTTGGGGGCCTATTGGGATAGGGATAGTGCATAAGGAAGAAGCCTGACATGCAAGAAAAGGAGGAAAAGAGTGTGCACGACAAGGGAAAAGTAGGTTAGAAAGGAAGTGTAGAGTAGAGGAAGCTGTGACAGGATAGTTGCGACGAGGAAGGAAAATCCAAGTCGGTGGAAGAGGTAAGTAGAAGAGTTAATACTGGAAAAGTGGAAGTCAAGGAAGACCACAAAAGGATTAACCACCGAAAGATGGAAGGATAGTTTTACAGCTAATTATGACTGGTACAGAGGGTTGAAGGATGTTTCAATGACTAGTTAAGTCTATGGTTAAATGCATGCAGGAATTTTGTGGCTAGGTATGGGCTTCCATTTAATGTAACATAGATATTTTGTAAGCTACTCAAGTCTGTAATAACTAAGTAGTACTCAGTCGGCATTGCGTGGTCTGAAAAATAGTCTGTATAAGGGTTTTCTCAGTAATCCCCTCAATTTTGGTCAAGTAAGATAGATTCAGGAGTAGAGTAGATGACTCAGAGAGGCATCTAGTAGGAGGCAAAGGATGTTGAGCCACGGATTTGGCAGTTGTGTTCACAAACCATTAGTAGTGGAATTAATATATAGTTGTTTGCACAGATAGAAAGTAGAAGAGTCGATCCAGGATGTGTGCATATTAGTAGTATTAGATAGAGAATAAACACATGGAGGATTAGAGAAAGAAGATTGATTCATAAATACATATCTTAAGAATAGTTTGCAAGTTGTAGGCTACAAGGTGCTACATATACTTCTCATGCTATATGAAGAGCACCTTGGTGGTTTTTCCCAGATGGGTTTCCATGTTATTTCTTGTGTTATATTGATAAATGTGTTGAATGGTGAATTTTTATGTGAATATTGAATATCTTCTTACTATGTATGGATACAAGTGTTGTTGAACGTGTGTCGCTATATATTTGATGAATGAATGACTAGTTAAATTATTGTTGGACTACTATGAACGAGTTCATGGTTAATATGTTAAGTATAACATAGTTGCACTATGTTCATTAGATCTAAGGAATCAGCTTCACCACACTGTTGCACCAACTATTAAGTGGTTAAGAATAAGGATGTGTCATTCGTAGATCATGATACACAGTTATTCCTTGGTCACAAAGTGAATAACTCCATCCCATCGTCTTTTTCAAGTTCCTTGGCCGCGTGCCAAGGGACGATATTCCCTCGCCAACTGTGAAAACATCATTATGGAAGTTACCCATTAAGATATCTCAGGTAATATTGCACCTTCCTTGCAAGTGTTGCTGACTAAGCTTTCTCTATCGGGCCGATGTCTAGTGGTGTATTTTTTGTATTGTGTTTTTTATTGAACCATGGTTCGAGCCAAGAAGGATAAAGAGGATGAAAAAATGAGACCTAGGATGTAACAGGTGATTTAGTTTAAGTTTATTTAGAAAATAGGGTTTGATTCTAGACTAAAAAATTCTAGCATAAAATTCTGAACTACTTAAATATAATTTTAAGATAAATTTAACCCTAAAATCTATCTAAAAATTTAAAAGTTGAGTTTCAATTTAAACAAATGAAATATCCTAAAACATATATTCGTGTTGAAAGTTAAATTGCAGATATTTAATCCAGAACATAATAATTATAATTATAACTTGTAAAAATAATTAGTATAACTGGGAGGTGTAAAAAACCCCATACCTGCAAGTATTCATCTTGTTTAATGGCTATGAACCCTGCACGCTTACAAACAAAGAATTAATAAAAACCCTAGCTGCTTCTAACCTTAGATATGATAACTAGATAACTTTGGAACTATCACGTTCCTCCCAACCATGACCTGAAACCATTTTTGGTTCTAACATGGATCCCCTCGAGCTGGCTCCAACATGCAAGTGATCTAGAAATTCTAAAGATGATGCTTCTCTTGTTTGGAATACCATGCTCCATATAAGAATGATTTATTTTAAAAATTATCTCCGAAACTACTTTTGGAATAATGATAAGATCCCCAATCCTTCTCTTGGATTGAGTCTTCATAGAAAGTCTTTTAGGTAAGGGTAGTTGTTTTAAGCTTCATTTAGATCAAGAATCCATTATTTTCTTCAAAATAACCTTTAATTTATTTATGAGGATTTAGCAATTATTTTGTTTAGCTTAGGAACCTTTTACTAGTTCCTAATTTGAACTTTAGAATGGAATATTGATTTAATCATCTTAGTTAATAATAAATTATTTTAGTTATCTTTATTTCCTTATAAATATAATTATTCTTTTATTCATAATATATATAAATTGTACATATTATCTTTGTTATTTATTTATGCATCATATAAAATAATCTCATTTAATTGATGCTTCCCTTAGCCTTCACTATTTTTTTTATCAAGGCCTCAGGTAGGGTTGGTCAACTAAGTTAGGCAGCTCTATATCATCCTTGCATGTTTGATTAACTCATGTATCATGGTAGTTCTTTTGGTAGTTGATGAGAAGTATATTCGAAATTTCATTTAATCAACTCAAAATAAGTAAGATAAGGGTCATTGCTATTCATAGTCATTCTCACTCAACACACTGCATTTAAGTGCTCCTAGCGTTGTTCATGGCCCAAGATCAATGCTAATAACTAGGAGTTACACTTAGTGAAATTATAGACCCTCTCTCTCAACACTAATGCTAGGGTGTACTTGTATAATACATGTAGGGATACAATGGAAAAGGATCTAATGCTCCAAAGCTTCTACTCAACATCAATTTGGAATGATGTAGGGATACTTCCCAACACTTCCAATCTTATAATTCATGTGCTCTAGAGCTTATGCTCATCAAAAATCTCATAGCTCATGTGATCCAGATATTATGCTAAAGACAAACCTCGTAACTCATGAGCTCTAGAGCTTATGCTCAACACAAATCTCATCACTCATGTGCTTTAGGGTTCATGCTAAACAAATTATAGCAATCAATCATGAATTTAGTATTCTGCACATTTCATCAGAATAATCATCTTAGTATATGTATATGGATAATCACATAATAATAAATCTAGTACATCGTACCACGACACTAATCCTTGTCCATCAAGGTCCACGCACAACATACACAATCATATACAAGATAATAAAATGTATGAACTGTCTTACACCCAATATATATAACTAATAAACATGAATCATGTGCAGTGGGGCATACACCAAATATACAAACATACAAATCAAAGTAACTCATATGCAATGAGACTCATGCCCATTATAGTTAAGGTCAAAATTCAAGATATTACATCCTTCCCCACTTAGAACAACACCGTCCCTGGTGTTCTATGGATAAGAAATGAAGTCATGAAATAAAGCAGGGTAAGCCTCTCTCATGGTGGATTCATCCTCCTAAGTGGCCTCATCAGCTCCAAAGTGATTCCATTGCACTCTCAACTGAACTATGGTTCTCTTCCTGAGCTGTAATTCTCTTTTGTCTAGAATATGAATAGGTTTGGGTAGAAATTTTCCTTCAGGTTCTACGTATAACAAGTACCAATCAATACCATGTTTAGTATAATAAACACATTTCTTCAATAAATATGCGTGGAAATAATTATGAATATTTTTATGAGAAACTAAATCCAATTCATATGCTATTATCCCTCTCTTGGACAGTATCTAAAAAGGTCGACAGAATCTTGGTGCCAACTTTCTGCATAATCTTTATCTTTTCTTTTCTTATCCGCATAACTTCTCTAGCAGTCTTGCGCTTCCTTAATATTCTATTGTAGTTTGGTGACTAACTGTTCTATCTAAATATCTCCTTTAAGAATATGTCAGCGATGTGAACTACCTTGTAAGTTGAATTAACTGAGATAAAGTGTGACACTTTAGATAACTTGGAAACCACTACAAAGATGGAATCATTTTGCTTCTTTCTCTTCAGTATACCTGTAATAAAATCCATACATTTAACCTCCCATTTCCATTTTTGAATGGGTAATTGTTGTAGTAATCCTTAAGGGTGTTGGTGCTCATCTTTGACCAGCTGACACTCTTGGAATTTTGCGATGAATAATGCTATGTCAGCCTTTAACTTAAGCCAAAATAAATGTCTCTTTACTACTAATATCATCTTTTGATATCCCATAAGCCCTGAGTAAGGATTCCGATGAAAATATTTTAGGATTCTAGACCTGATGTATCCTCCTTATGGAACACATAGTCTCTCTTTGGATGTTACAACAAATTTCAATTTTATGGGTAGTTGTCTTCTACATCCAAAAGTCACTTTTGGGGGTCGTTCTAACCCTCCCCCCCCCTTCAAAGGTGAGGTTTTGAAACCCCCTCATAAACACCTATGGTGGAGTAGGTTCCAACACCCCCGCCCCCCCGGCCCCCACAAGGTCCTTATTACAAAAATATGGGGGTGGTTACAAAACCCCCCCATAGGAACCTATAGGGGAAGTTCCAAAACCATCTTGTAGGTAATTACATGAGTAGTTTCAAATCCCCCTCATAGGTACCTATGGGGGAGGTTCAAAACCCCCCCTAAAAGTGTTAGTTTTTCATCATTCAAGCTAGCATTATGATCTTAGGATATTTTAACTCAGAGAATAACAAGCACAGCAATAAAACATAAGCACATCACAAGAGACAAGAGACACAAAGATTTTTCCTCGAGGAAACCATAAAGGAGAAAGCCCTGCAAATTCCTCAAAGATAGAATTAGCACAAAATGGTAAGACACCAAAACAGTAAGATGCACTCCCGACAACAGTAATCTCTCTCTCTCACTCTAAGAGATCTTCTCCTCTCTTACTCATGCACCCCAATGAGTGAGTGTAAGTGTTGCAAGTGAGATAAATAGAGAGGCTCACTCTCTATTTATATTCTTTCATTCACTTGAAGTGCACTGCAACATGTCGGCCTCACTTAACAATTACTTACTAGAGCCAACATCTCTAGGAGTGTCTAATAACCCTAGTGCCCCGCCACTTGTGGGGACTTTTCCTCCTCAAACCAATAGGAGGGTAACACAATGGTGGGGACTATTAACCTAAATTACAATGACTCACCTAGGGTCGACTTCACTAGGATAGTCTAATAACCCAAGGGCCCCATAACTATGGGGACTTTAACCCTTGACCAATAAGAGGGTTACCCACAATGACTTGACATGCCTTTCTCATTTTAGAAACTTCCCGATCGGAACATCAGGGCATGACATGACTCAAATACCTCTCAGAATAAACATTTGGTTACAATACATAAGAGATACGGATGAATACATTCCGAAGTTATAATTACATAAACACTCCCTCTTAACTAGGAAGGTATTCTCTCGACACAATTTATTAGCACAATTCTTCTTCTCTATATCATCTGGGTCATCGTCAAGTCCTCATCATCTTCATCTTCAATTCATCTTTCATTTTTCAAGTCATCTTTCATTTAAATTTGAATCATCACTCGATCTAGATCATCGTCATTGGATCATACTCGATTTGGAACATCGTCACTGGATCATACTCGATCTGGAACATCACTGGATTGGATCTGGACCATCACTCAATCTGGATCAACATCACTAGATCTAGATCATCGCTCGATCTAGATCATCATGACTGGACTAGATCTGGATCATCACTCGATCTAGATCATCACTACTAGATCTAGATCATCACTCGATCTGGATCATCTCTCGATCTGGATCATCACTGCTGGATCTGGATCATCACTTGATCTAGATCTCACTGTTGGATCTGGATCATCACTCAATCTGGATCTCTCGAAGTCATCATAACTGGATCTAGATCATGGCTCGATCTAGATCTCATTTGGTCATCATCATGTGTGTAATATCTCATCATAGGAAGTTCTATAGAGCCAGCCTTCTTTCATGCTGATTGTAGGCCTAACCATCAGGTAGGTCTTTTCCCAGCACTTACATCTAACCTACTTGTCACAAAGGCATGCCCAACACTTACATTTGACCTACTCATCAAAAAGGCATGCCCAACACTCACATCTGATCATGTAGTAAAATACAATCACATCAGAAAGGCCATGCACTCACATCTGTCATGGAAGGAACTTAATCCTCTCACCATGATAGAATGGAATACCCTTACATCTGACATGGAAGGAACTTAATACTCTCACCATGAAATAATGGCCTGCTCTTACATCAGCCATGGAAGGAACTTAATCCTCTCACCATGATGGAATGGCCCGCACTTACATCGGCCATGGAAGGAACTTAATCCTCTCACCATGATGGAATGGCCTGCACTTACATCGACCATGGAAGGAACTTAATCCTCTCACCATGATGGAATGGCATGCAATCACATCTGATCTGGAAGGAACCAAATCCTCCACCCTCGTTAGAAAGGCCCCCAGTCCCAAACTGAGCTACCTGATAACTGACCAGGTGCCTCCACTCTACCAGAGAGTGGCAGTTTCCCTTACATCTATTCTACTTGAAAAAATGATCAACGCTCACATATAACATGGGAGGAACCTAATCCTTTAGCCATGACAGAATGGTTTATCCCTTATATCTAACCTACTCGTCAGAATGGCTCTCTCAGTCCAGGACTGAGTGTTCCTAGTAACTGATCAGGTACCTCCATTACCAAAGTGGCAATCAGCACTCATATCTGACATGGAAGGAACCAAATCCTCTCACCATGATAGAATGGATCATCCCTTATATCTGACCTACTCGTTAGAATGGCTATGGATCTTAGCACTCATATATGACATGGAAGAAACTGAATCCTCTCACCATGATAGAATGGATAAGCCCTTACATATGACCTGCTCATCAGAATGGCTTTGGGACTCATTACTTTCCCTTGGAAGAAACCTCAATCTGGAGAACACCAAGCTTCTCCCTGAAGTACTCGAACTTCACTCTATCTAATGGCTTCATCAACACATCAGCTATATGTTCCTCCGTCACAACATACTGGAGCTTCACTGCTCCTCTCTGCACCATATCCCTGATATAGTGATACTTGATCTCAATGTGCTTCGACTTGTCTTGGAACATTGGATTCTCTAACAACTTTACACAACTCTGGTTGTCACAATGTATACAAGTAGCATCCATCTGGAGATCAAATAAACCAGACAGTAGCCTCCACATCCATACTGCCTCACAACTAGCTGAACAAGCTGTGACATACTCTGCTTCAGCTATACTCAGTTCTACACAGGATTGCTTCCTGCTAAACCAAGAGATCATGCCTAATCCCATACTGAAGCAACACCCTAAAGTGCTCTTCCTATTGATGGCATTTCCTGCCCAATATGAATCAACATAACCCTCCAGGTTGATCTTTTGATTTTCATCATACTTGAGCCCATAATAAATTGTACCCCTCAGGTACCTCAGAACATGCTTTGCAACAATCAAGTGAACATTTATCAGATCTGTCAAGAGCTGGCTCAAGGTGTTCACAGCAAAGCAAATGTTTGGTCTCGTGTTCATCAAGTACATCAATGACCCAATCATCTGATGATACATCATAGCATCAACAGTCTCTGATGAAGCATCACTCAATAGCTTCATGTTTGATGCCATAGTTGTGGTCATGCAGTCCACCATCCTGAACCTATTCAGGATCTCTACTGCATACTTCCCTTGTCCACACCTCCATGCCTAGAAAATAGTGCATCGACACATAACTGGAGCATCACTGGTCTTCTGCCTTCAACCTTGAAGCAAAGGTTGGAATCCAATTTACTCTCAGTAAAGCCTAGAGTCATCAGTAATCTACCCATCCTGTTGTACCATGTCAAACCTCAAGATATTCTGTAGCCAGTCCCTCTGAAGCAAAGCATCATACTCCCTCTGTCTTCTGTGCTCTATGCACTGAAAACATTTTGTACCGGAGTGACAAGTAGCTTCCTATGCTACTAATATTCTATGTGACCATCTAGTGTATAGACTTGCATCTTCAACCTTGTAGCAAAGGTTAAGATCTTCATCATCATGTATGTGTTTAAACTCTTACTGGCTGCAAATGTCTCTTCGTATTCTAGGCCTTCTTTTTGTGAGAATCCTTGTGCTACAAATCTTGCTTTGTATCCCATGATGTTTCCATCTACTGCATGATGGAGGTACGAACTTACCTTCATGTATTAATATTGCATCCTAGACATCATTCTTCTTGAGCTGGTCTTCCATTTCTTCTTTGTTACTTCTTCATGGCTGGAAGTTTTTGTATCAATGATGTCATTGTATTTGTCATATTATTTTCATCTTTGAGCTATCATCACTTGTTCTTTGGAGCAAGTCTTCATTCTTCTTTGCTTGTAGGCGATTATGTATGCGGTCTTCCCTACAAGTCAAATGTGTTTGTATGGTTAGAAACATTTCATAAGGAATATTCATACTAGAAAATTCTTATGCATAAATATATGATCATGCAGCTTCTTTATCCAATACAACATTCATCCACATCTCATGGAAACTTTCTAGATGCCTTCCATCTCTACCAGGACAACATTGAGATTTTGCACTAATCCAATATGTTAGCAAAGAGGTTTCATTCTAGATTAGTAATGGAGAGTTGTATAGCACCATGAGATACTTAACCATCACATGCATATTAGTAGTATACTGTCATTAATGCAAACATCCTATCATGCATAATACATCAACTAAATATAAACAAATGCATAACAAAATAATATCATGAAATGACAATTGAATACTTATCTTTATTTGATTCATGGGTATACTCCTTCTTGAGCCTTCAGCTTCATCGTCTTACTCATTCATGATAGCATCATTTCTTATCCAAATACTAAGGAGGATAAGAGGTGCTTCAAGAGTTGAGTTATTCATATTCCTCATCACTTGAGGGATCTTCTTTGGATGATGAGAGCTTGATCTTCAATTGCTCCCATCTTCTCTTCTCTTCTTATGAGTCGAGCTTCTTCTTCTTCTCGGAGTCTATTGAAAGTAATCACTTCCTTCTGGCACACATTCCTTGCATGAATGAATACCATGATCCTGGGAGTCCATTCAAGCTGGCCATCACCACTTATTCTTTTACCACTTCAATTTGTTCTTTGATTTGAGAGACCCTTGTAAAGTATGGCTGCATGGTCTCTGTATTTTGGATCTTCACATTCTTCAGCTAGTTTCTTAAGGTCGTGTTCTGATTCTGTTCTTCCCTTCAAATAGCTTCGTCAAGGAATCAAACATCTTCAGTTTCTTTAAGGAATACATTTGTAGTACAAGTTGATTCATGAATGAATCATCAATGATCTTCTTGGCCTTCACCAAGTTCTTCTTGTGTAAGGCTTCTAGCCTCATCTCCCTTTGGAACTGGAACCTCTATACTCATGTAGGTGTCCAATCCATTTTCTTCAGAGAGATCATATACTTCTAGGCTTGGAATTTTCCAGCTTGCCCAAGCTTGTCATCAATATGATGTGATAGATCACTTTCAAATGAGAACCTCGAATGAAAATAGCAAAGGATTAGATCTTACCGATTAGAGGTGTTCGTCCTTATTCCAGAGCTGGATGATCTAGGGTTTGTCACAGAAACCCTAATTTTAAAAACTTGGAATATTTCATATATTATTGGATATAAAAATAGATCTCTTCAAATGGATCTGTCCAATGTACTCCTTTTCTGAAAAACAATAGAGAGAAGCTCTCGAAACAGGAAGCCCTAATTTTCCAATTTCCTCTGCAGAAATTTATGTTACTGTTTCTGTGATATCTCTGAAATTGCTGCTCCTATGTGTTTGAAATTTCTCACTGAGGTAACCTTGCATGTCCTGGATCCAAAACCATAGGTTTCATTAGAATTGGTTTCACCATTTGGGATTTAGGATCCTTTTCCCAAGGTGACCTGTTACAGGACTGTTCAGAACATCGAAGTTGTACAGCATGCCAAGTGTCACTGGTTGATCTTATGAGTATGACATTTGGGCCACTGAAAGTACAGTCCATGCCCTTTTTGGAACATCTTCATAAATTCCATTTGGATCTCTGTAGCCCAATATATTGCAATTATCCCCAGGTGTCCTGTTTATGGATGAATTATGGAAGAGGCTAGAACCCTAACTTGGAGGGATCATATCTCCAAGAATATAGCGAATCAGACACAGTGTACATCAGGAGTTTATAATCAGCCCCTGCAATTTTTATCTTATGATATTTCACCAACCTTGGAATATAGAGAATGTACCAAAACTTAGCAGTTTTAGTATTTAGGGTTTTTCTAGCTCGGGGTCAAACTAGGGTTTGAATTTCCTGGAGTTTCACCCAACCAAATTTCTTGATCCAGATCTCTAAAATTCGGTTTTGATGAGGATAACAATCCTATGTTGGTCTAACTCAAAAATTCCTCTTCTGTAGAAAGCCCTAATTTCTGCATAGAAAATTGAAAATGCTCATAATCGAGTTATGCTTCGATAGAAAGATGCGCCCTTCAATGGAGAGTCATCCTAGCATACTTTTTCTGATGGATTGTGGAGAGAGACCCAAAAAGTAAGAATCCATAGCTTCTGTATCTACACAATGTCTTCTTCTCAGGTTAGCTCTGATTCCATGTTAGTTTTTCATCATTCAAGCTAGCATTATGATCTTAGGATCTTTTAACTGAGAGAATAACAAGCACATCAATAAAACATAAGCACATCACAACAGACAAGAGACACAAAGAGTTTTCCTTGGGAAAACCATAAAGGATAAAACCCCACAACTTCCTCAAAGATAGAATCAGCACAAAATGGTAAGACCCCAAAACAATAAGATGCACTCCCGACAGCAACAGTCTCTCTCTCTCTCACTGAGAGAGCTTCTCCTCTCTTACTCATGCGCCCCAATGAGTGAGTGTAATTGTTCCAAGTGAGATAAATAGAGAGGATCACTCTCTATTTATATTCTTTCGTTCACTTGAAGTGCACTCCAACATGTCGGCCTCACATAACAATTACTTACTAGAGTTGACATCTTTAGGACTGTCTAATAACCCTAGTGCCCCACCACTTGTGGGGACTTTGCCTCCTCAGACCGATAGGAGGGTAACACAATGGTGGGGACTATTTCCCTGACTTACAATGACTCACTTAGGGTCAAATTCACTAGGATAGTCTAATAACCCAAGGGCCCCACAACTATAGGGACTTTAACCTTTGACCAATAAGAGGGTTACCCACAATGACTTGACATGACTTTCTCATTATAGAAACTTCCTGATCATAAAATCAGGGCATGACATGACTCAAATACATCCCAGAATAAACATCAGGTTACAATACATAAGAAATACGGATGAATACATTCCAAAGTTACAATTACATCAACAAAAATTACTTATTACAAAACTTTGGGGTCGGTTATAAACCGCCCTTGTAGGAACCTATAGAGGTGGTCAACCCCCCCCTTAAACTATTTACAAATATTTGGTAGAAATTATAAACCCCCTCATAGGTACCTACAAGGGAAGTTCAAAACCCCCCTTAAAAGTATTTATTACAAAACTTTGGGGGCGGTTATTATCCACCCTTATAGGTACCTATGGAGGTGTTTCAAAACCACCCCTAAATTTATTTGCAAACTGTTGGGGGTGGTTTTAAACCCCCCTCGTAGGTACCTACGGAGGCAGTTCGAACCCCCCCCCCCAAAAAAAAAAATACTCTTTATAAACCTTTGGGGGAAGTTATAAACACCCTCATAGGTACCTATCGAGGTGGTTCAAAACAACCTTTAAAACTCTTTACAAACCTTTGGTGGCGCCTTTAAACCCCTCTTGTAGGTACCTACAGAGGCAATTTGAAACCCTCATAAAAATCTTTACAAACATTTGGGGGTGGTTATGAACCCCCCTCATAGTGACATATGAATTTAGTTTAGAACCCCCCTCATAGCCATAATAAATGATAATAAAATATTTTTATTAAAAATATCAATATTGCATTATCAATAGGGAATTAATGATTCAAACCTTCAAACTCCTTCTTGTAAAGAAGGCTATCTTCCATTCAGCTAGAAACCTTTAAGAATTGGGAAAACGGACAATATTAATACCAAAGTTGCATAATTTGTAATTCTAAGTAAATACTAATGAATCGTCAATTAAGGGATTGGTTTTGAGCTAGTATTGAAAGCTCATAAAGTGGCAGCCTCGTATAGGACCCTTTTTCCTATGTTATTCAACATTTTCTTATGTTTTTTCTATATGATTCTATGAATAATTACAACAACAACCGAATAATGGCATTAGAATTTGTACCAGTCTAGATACATTATTTTTTTAATAAATAGAAAATGAGGCTTTTAGTATATAGAAAATATCCTATCTAGTTAATAAACAAATATCACCCATCCCTTCAGGTTGGTCATATGTAGTTTTCCAAGTTGTTGAAGCATTAGGGTCAATAGAAATATTAAAGGAAAGTTACTAATCTGATATAATAACTTTTGATACAAACCACGTACTGTAAAAAATCCTAGTTTAAAATCATTATTTGCTAATGTTCATCATATTCCGGAGCTTAAATGCAAAATTTCATAAATCTCTCCATTAAACATTTGAATAAATAGTAAACTATAGTTGTTCCTAAATCCTGATCAATCATTCTAGCACTTGGTAAGAAATGAAATAGACACCTACAAACAAATTTGCACACAAATTATAGAAGCTTAGTCTTTATCATATTCATTATCTATGCAAAAGGCACAGACTTCTTGCACACAGCTGGAACAAATCTTAAAAGCCACCATGTACTATGTCCAATTGAAGTAAATAGGTACAAATATGTGTGATCAAACTTAAGAAATAAAAGAAGATCACCTGGTGGAGAATGCAATCCATTTGAAATGAGAGAAGGTACATAGCTGTAGGCATCTTTTCGATGAGTTCAACTTGTTGAAGTAGCTGATTGAACTCTATGATCAGTTATTTAATGTACAATCTAGTGTAGTATGTCTTGAAGAAGTCTAAATTTTTCTCTTCCACCTTTTTCCAAACTATGAAAAAAATAAATAGTATCCAGGATAAAAAGGACAAGAGATTTACCTTCTCTCTCATAAACATAAAACAATTTAATTCCAATTAATTATGATAATGCACATCCCAAAAATAAAAGTCCCTAATGCTAGAAAAAATCACAACACTCGAATGATTCCTTTTGTTAAATCTTTAACATATCTAGGTTATTTATCAGTAACATAATTAAGCATTCCCAAACTAACACAAATACTTCCCACCTTAGGTAGGTTGGACCCTCTAATATCACCAAAATTGACTGGAGTGTCTTTACATAATGAATGACAATAAATGAAAAATGAATCCCAAAAACAAACATTTTAGTACATAGAAGGAATGCTATGCTAACTGTTTTTCACCCTTGATCTATATATAAAAATTTCCTAAAACTCTACTTCACTCATACAGCTAACACAGACGTAAAAAATATACCTAATGGGTATGAAATTCCTTAGGAAATTCTCATCATCAGGTGAGTAACGGCCATACAATTTTTACATATGACCATGGAGCTGAGAGAAGCTTTCTGTAGCTCAAATATGAACTTTCTTCTGTGCCAATTGATCATACTTATTGAAATACAACAACCCTTTGAAGTAGAGGCTATTTATTGGAATTTGCATGGGAATGATGCTTAAGAAAAGAGGACATCTGATGGCTAACCATTCAGGGACTCTTTAAAATCCAAACTATGACAAAGAGTTATGTGCCCTCAATACAAACACTCAAAGAATTGTAGAAATACCTCCGAAGTAAGGAGAGAATTCTACATATAAGTCTTTATAAGCCATCCACCAATACAAGCTCTTAGAAGCCTAAACATTAGGCGTTAATTTTATCCCTATTGAAAGGACCTTCATCCTTTGGATTGCTACTTTGTCCCTATCAGTTCCATTTTACAACTAATAGTTGTCAACCACATTCTATTTTATATTATATTCGTCGGAATGGCATGTTGTATAAGGTTTATGCACAATCAATTTTATACCCAATGGTCCTGCTCACAAGCTCTCAACTAAAGAACCTTGATCATCTTCACACATGAATCACTTTGGAGTTAGCAGGACACTTAAGTAGCTACAAAGATACTTTGATTGGCCATTTATGCATAAGAATGTAGACTACTTTTAACAAAAATATTCGTTATGAAACCAATCTAACCTTCCAACTAAATTTTTTTTTATATACTACAACAAATTTGACTTCTATGGGCGGTTGTATTTTGCCTCCAAAAGTCACTTTTAGGAGCGGTTTTTGGATTTGGAGATGGTATTTACAAAACATCCCCTAATAGAATCGATGTGAAGAGTTTTGAATTTTAGGGGACATTTTGGAAGAGATCAAAACTGCCCCTAAAAGTCACTTTTCGGGGCTTTTCTAAAACCCCCCAAAAGTGACTTTTGGGGGTGGTTCTAAATCCCCTCCAAAGGTGACATTTGGGGGTGGTTCTACCCCCCCAATAAAAAAAGTTTCTTTTTTGGGGGATTTAGAAACACCCCTAAAATTTAATTTTAAGGGGGGTTATAAAACCCCCTCATAGACACCTATGGGGGTGGTTCGACCGCCCCCCCTAAAAGTCCTTATTACAAAAATTTGGGGGTGATTACAGACTCGCCTTGTAGGCACCTACAGGGGAGGTTACAAATCCCCCACATAGGTACCTATGGAGGAGGTTTGAAACCCCCCCTAAAAATATTTACAAAACTTTGGGGCTGGTTATAAACCCCTCCCCCACCTGTAGGTACCTACGGGGGAGGTTCAAAACCCCCCTTAAAAATCTTTATTACAAAAATTTGGGGGTGGTTATAAACCCCCCTCGTAGGTTCAAAAGACTCGTAAGAGGGAGGTTCTAAAGCCTTGTAACAATATTTACAAAATTTTTGGGGCAGTTATAAACCCCCCTCATAGGTACCTATGGAAGCAGTTCAAACCCCCCCTAAACTCTTTACAAACATTTGGGGGTGGTTATAAGCCCCCCTCATAGGTACCTACGGATCTGGTTGAAAACACCCCCTAAAAATCTTTACAAAACTTTGGCGGCGGTAATGAACCCACCTCATATATACTTACAGGGGGGTTTTGAATCCCCCTCGTTGTAACATACAAGGGAACTTTTGAACCCCTGTCATAGTGACATATGAATTCAATTTAGAAACCCCCTTGTAGCCATAATAAATCATAATAAAATATATTTTATTTAAAACATCAATATTGCAATATCATTAGGGAACGAAGGAATCGAAACTTCAAACTCCTTCTTGTAAAGCAGGTGCTCTACCATTGAGCTAGAACCCTTTAAGAATTGGGGAAAGAGGCAATATTAACACCAATATTGGATCATTTGTAATTCTAAGAAAAGGATAATAATTCCAACATCATTTCTGACTCGAGAGACCTAAGAAAGTAGTCCAAATGGGTCTAACCTTATTTATATATATGCTAATCACTTCAAATCATATGCTAACAACTTCAAATCATATGGCTCTGATCATAGAAAATTCAAAACCATTTTCAATGACCCAAAAAAAAAAATTCTCTACACCCACGCCCCCGCCCCCCCCGCCTCATGATGTAACTCTTTGTTCCATCAGTAATATACAATACATTTCCCAAAATACAAACGTATTCTATGAATAAAAATGTACGAATGTGAGTGTTGATCAAATGACAAAACAATTACCATGAAGGATTTAAAATTTAAACATGTGGGTTCATTAAAAGTTTGAACTATTGCATTGAAGGAGTATTCTTATAGCTATTTATTTGAAGCTATTTTCAGTGATAGTACCCCCTATATATCCATTTCATTTCTGATATGTATGAAAAATAACTTTTCTTGCTTTGTTATCTGACTAGCTAGAAGCATTTTTATGTTAATAACAATTATATTTTTCTTTTGGGATGAAAACTTCAATTCCTTTTTAGTTACTTGTACTACATGCATTGACGTCACAAAAATCATGACCTTGCAAACAATAATGATTTTGTCTAGTCAGTGTTACTGATATGAATTATATCCATCATATGTTTCACTTCAATTGTGGTTAAGAATACTATTTAGTAATGTGGATTATCCTTGATGGCATTGAATTATACTTTTTCTCATTTGGTGATTGTTTTGTTGGATGCATATTTTAAGTTGTTAGTGGGTATTGCTAATGTGATGTATTACAATGCATCTATCATGGAGCTGGTAGGATTTTCCTCTCATAGGACAACATTAATGTTCTCATTAGTTGTTGTTGGTGTTCCTTTCCAGCTGATTATAAGATATGTTTCTAGAACTGTCATTGATGTTTGAAGGTTATTTAAGCTAAGGGAACACATCTTCAGGAGTGTTCCCAACATTAAGAATTTCCTCAGGTGTATCCTAGCTCCAAGATCAAGCATCAAAACCTCGTTTCCATATTTTAAAAGAGACTTTGGGGGATTTATAACAACAACAAAGGTGATATTTAATAGAGATATGTGCCAAATATCCTAACAAGTGGAAGACACCTATATTTCCCTAAAGAGGCTAGGAACATTGTTTTGAAGAAATTTATGGAAGGGCTTATGCTTAAATCAGGTGCAGTACACTTCTAGTGGGACATGAATATTGGGTTTATTTGATAAAAGAAACAACCTCCATTGAATACCTCTATTCATGATAATAATGAATGTTGAGTCACAAGTGCTATCATAGATCATTTTATCAACATTGTTGGACAAGATCATGATGAGAAGGTGATATGAAATCAACACTGAAATTTGGGTCAGTGAGGTTACTTTGGGATATCTATGCCATTAGGATTTAAGATTTTATGGAGGATTTTAATATCCCAAAAAGAGACTCTATTATGATTCATGGATATGGTGGACATTTTCATCCTTGAAAAAATATCAGTATGTCATTTGAGAAGAAGAAACCACTGCGAGTTCTATCTTGCTAAGAATTAATAACCTAAAAAATACAATATCATAATACATTATAATTTAATACAATAGGGAGATTCCCTAAAAAATCTAATTAATAGATTATAATACAATATAATTTAAATAACTAAAGGAAAAGAACTAATAAATGGAAAAGAAATCACAACTCTAGCAAAAACAATGTGAGATATAGAATAGTGTAGCAAGACTTGGGTCATGAGACCTTATCAATCTACTTCAGACATAATTTGGAGGACTAGCTCATATGTGATCTCGAGATCATTGAATGTGTCCCTACTTGGAGGAACAATAGGAGGGGAGAAGAATGCCTTTCAAACATACTAGATAGATGTTTTCTTTTAGATCCATTCTGGAAGAGAATGACATATTTATGACTTGGGTAGGTAGTCCTTGTGACCACATACCTATCCTTATTTGACTAGATAAAGGGGGGGGGGAACCCTTGCCACTCTGATTACTTATCTAATAATAAATAAATAGGTACATGTTTTCATCCTCTGGGAGTTAAACTTCAAGGTTTCCTTACATTGGGACCCTCATTCCATCAAGCATGGCATAGAACATGGGATTTTAGATACCAAATGAATTTTCACAAGCTTATCGGTGTTCAATTGCATGGAACAACCAAGAAAGTTATCCCAGGGGAAAATAAATACCATGCTACTAGTAGCACTATAAGCTTGGAGGAATTTCAAACACATCAAAACCAACAAATTAGTCTTAGAGGAAATAGGGAAAATGTGTAGATCGTGAGGATTCATAGTCTTACTTCATGACTAGCAGTGCATCTGTGGGTCAATCATTCATTGTCAATGTTATGAATAGAAACTCATGGGTGCATGGAATGCATTTGCGTGGACATGTGATAATTGCTAGGGTGGTTTTGTCCAAGACAAACGATTTTATGAATAAAAGCCACACTAAACACCTGTGTAAAATAAATCATCACGCATGTGCGGTTACTAAAATTGTATAAAATCTATGGTTTAGTTTGTTATAGGACTTCCAAAATAATGTAGAAACAATGCATCGTGAATGGATTAAAATGGTTGGATTTTTACCTCTGTTAGAAGAGGCACGACATGCTCTTCCCACTCACTCAACAATTTTGCACCTGATCTAGTTGCAAGATCCCCTCTCTGTACCGAACTAAGTAAATCACATGAGTTTGGAAACCCCTTCAATAATTCCTCCACAATGTCGCAAAAACCATATCTATTTTAACAAATTTTAAGTGAGCCATAATCATCTGCATCGTTATTGATAGAGAATGGAAAGCATATTCATGTTTCCACATGATAGAAAAAAATCAAAATACTTATATCAAATACAGAAATGAATAAATTATACATACACATGTAAGCATTTCTGAAGAATTTGTGAATATATCTTATGTTGTTAATAGGATGGTATAGGAAAGAAAAACTATCAATACTTTTTGAAGCAGACAATCTAATCCACAACAATTACAAAGAACTGAGCCATCCATATACAAGACATATTGAAGAAAAATAAATTGAATCCCATAATAGCTATTGTGCCAATATTTATAAAGGGAACTAATTCAAGATGATTCAACAATAGATAAATATGCAATTGATCCCCGTACAACACCTTGCCATATATAAAAATCACCAAAAAAAAAAGAATACATGGCTACTATATTTGAATGATGCATATTCAATACTAAGAGAAATAATTAGGAAAATAGAAATGATTAGGTGTCCATGATTTCAATAGAGCAAAAATCATTCACTTGTAACATGTAGATTGCAAAAATGAGCAGAATCCGTCAATCTTATTCATGGCCAAGTTAATTCCTTGAAAATCGATCAAAACATTAAAAATGACTAGTGAAGGATCATTTTATAATTTTTCATCTGGTTAAAGTTCATAAGTAGAAGGTATGCCCCCTGCAAGTTAATCTACCCCGTTGACCATCATGGCACTGAGTGGATGCCACACATCTCGAACTAGTCCTGTGTGGAATTTCAAGAAAGTTCCAGAGGCTCCAAATCCTAACAACAATTGGGCATTGAGGCATGAAAAAGTTCTTCTCCTAACCCTAGATAACTATCATACTATGTTAAACAGTAGGCTATTAGTAAAGGATAGGGTTCTCTTAACTCCCATTTGGTATGGGTGTCCCACATGTTTTTTTAAACACACTCTTAAGAAGGGTGTCATACAAATAATGCATGGTACAGTCCTAATGGAAGGATATCCTAAGGTTGAGCTTTCCCTTTCCCATGGAATGTTTCTTCCCAAAACAAATGATATAACCCTTGGAGTGTTGATATTTTTGGGCATATTTGCCTATCTTGACGTTTTGGTCACTGTTTGAAGACAATACTCTAATTCTTCCATATTTACATAATTCAAACAAGAAGGGTAATGACACATGTCTCAGCAGGAGTATTCAGTGTGGTTGATGGAAACATGAAATTATGGGTTATTAATAGTGGCATCCTCATCTTCATTACCGGGCATTAAATCAAGCAAACCTAGACGTGATTCAACCCTTAACAATGGTGAATTTATAGTATAGTTCAAGTATTTGGGTAAAATATGTTGATGAGTTGTAGTATTATTAAATATAAGCACTTCTCATCATAAAAAAAGGTGTGGTCAGACCTAAGAAATAAATCTAGGTAAAATTTCAAGTTAGAACTGTGCAACAAAGGGAAGTTTTGAGCAATAGACTTTCCTCTTTTATTTCTAGGCAATTAAGACAACCCTTGAACAATATTTTTGGGTATCATAAACAATCCTAGAAAGGGTCAATTCACCTTTGTACACTTGTTTGTTGTTGGAGGATGACCTCTCATTTATATCTACCTCAAACCTACAACTCAATATTGAAAAACATATGCTGCATCTGCATCTCCTAGCACCAAATTGGAGGGTCCAACCTCAACAAAATATCTCATAATACAAAATTGGAATGTGAAATACATACACTTTATTAAAGCAACCAACTTCCTTAACAATGTATGGATTTATTGAATATGTCAAAATAATTTTCATAACTGGCTATTAACTACTATGTGTCCACCCATACATAACAATGGATCCTTGACACCCTGATGTCCCATAAGTTTTTTTTCAACTCTCTTGATTTTCTAGATAATTTGAGCCAATTGGCTTCAAAATTGTGATATCCTATGACCAAAATCAATTTTCAGGTGGAGAAACATAAGATGTCCTAAATCCTAAGACTAAACTACATGGATATGTATATAGGTAAAGAAAATAATCATAAAATTTTGAGTATGATAAACCTAGAATATGGCATATATATGCAAAAACTAAAACAATGAAATACAAAGAACTGAAATTCCATTCATGAGTTTGAATAAAAAAAATATGGATGTAGCTTATGTAAAAAAAACATAACATATAACTAACTATATGCGCAATGTCTAATATCAATAAAAAATACAGAAGCATAGTTTAACAAGTACCCTAAAATACCTCATGCCATTTCTAAGCCACGACGGATATGAACTTCACCATCTAAGTGAAGTTGGAGTGGTAAACTGTGATCTAAAATACTACCTCGGATTGGTGAAGGACTGGAAATAAATGGAATAGAATTCTCTGTTTTTTCAATTGAAACAGAATGTGGCAGAGCTGCAAAATGTGCTTGTTCTAGCTTAGCTTGTGCAGCTGCTATAAGATGCTTCATAGATGTAGATGGGGTAGAAATGTCACAATCATTTGACATAGTTATGTATTTTACTTCTTTTGCAGCATCATACCTGTAACATAAACCAAAATGATAAGAACAACAAAGGAACTTGGACTATCTCTTGCTATTATTGAAACCATCACCATCAAAAGAACCCTGACTATCTATTTCTATTATTATACCATAAAATGTATTGTTGCACAAATTTCATCTTATTTTAGTAAGGTGATGTCTCTACTAACATGCTCTCACTCACCTATGAACTTTATTGGCAACATTTATTGCCTTCCTGTTAAAGGTACAGGGAGAAATATTTGTTTGTTTGCATTTTTTTTAAATAAAATTGTCAGGTCTTACCTGATCATTGCGAAGGTAATTTTTTCCTAGGGCCTTTCTTAGAAGGAAAGGCCTCACCTTTTTGGAGCAGTTGAATTCTTGTGTTTTGATTTATAATTTCACATGTTATACTCTATTTGACATTGAAATAATCAAATAAGAAATATTACAATTTTAACATAGAAGCTAAGCTCTATTGTATATGAAATTAGACGAGATGTTGTTAAGGAATACATTCTTTCTTGTTGGAGCCAAAATATCTTCTAAAACCTTAGAAACTATTCTTGGTGATTTGTCAGTGTGAAGTATAGTTATGAACATGTTGCAAAACCCCAAAACTTCATAGTGGAAACACTATTAAATTTACTACATGGATTCCACTCCCCAAAAAAATTATGTTTATATTATATAAACATAACATATTATGTGGAAAGCCCTCTACACCAGCTACTCCTTTCATATGTTTAAAAGGTGTTACAGCATGTCATCTTAAAAGTGGGAAAGCATCATTGTAGCAATTATGTGTAGCACGATGAGGTTAAACGCTTTATAGTAGAAAAATTCCTTGCCATCTGTCTTAGAAGCTTGCAACTAAACCTCCAAGAGAGCGTTAAAACAAATTATGTGGAAATCCCTCTATGCTAACTACTCATTTTATATATTTTAAAAAGAATAATCGTTAAAACAAATTATGTGGAAATCCCTCTATGCCAACTACTCCTTTTATATATTTTAAAAAGAATAATCGTATGAGAAAACTATTGTAGCAATTATGTGTAGC
>LPNX010686126.1:260722-279196 GCA_001517045.1 Pseudotsuga menziesii | reverse complement strand
AATATGAGCTTATGATGTCGCATATAATATGAGGAAAACAAATCTTACTTGTATTAGCAAGTTAGCACTATGCTAAACATTTTTCACTCTAGTCATTGTTATATTTTTATCATTTAAGCTAGCATTAACTTAGGATCTCAACTGAGAGAATAACAAGCACAACAATCAAACACATAAGACAATGAACACAAAGATTTTCCTTAGGGAAACCATAAAGGAGAAAACCCCACAACTTCCTCAGAGATAGAATCAGCACTAAATAGAAAAGCCTCAAAAATAGTAAGATGATATCCCGACAGCAGTAGCCTCTTTCTTTCTAGCCCCAACAACTTCTTCTTCCTCAGCTATGTGCTGCAACTGAGTGTGAGTGAGTGTGGATGAGTGTGTGATAAATAGAGAGGCTCAATCTCTATTTATACTAATTCCCAACTTGACAATGACTCACTAGGGCCGACTTCTCTAGGAGAGTCTAATAACCCCAGTGCCTCGGAACTGTGGGGACTTTAACCCTTGAACAATAGGAGGGTTACCCACAATGACTTGACATGACTTGTTTACATTATAGAACCTCCTGATAGGAACATTGGGGCATCACATGACTCAAATACATTACAGACACTTCTTGGAATAAACATCGGGGTACAAGACATAATATATACAACTGAATACATTTTGAAGTTACAAATACATCAACACTCCCCCTTAACTAGGAAGGTATTATTTCGACACAATTTTTATCACTAGTCTTCTTCTTTGCCAATCGACTGGATCATCTCATCCTCTTCATCTTCAAGTCTTCTTCATCTTCAAGTCATCATCATCTTCAAGTCTTCTTAATCTTCAAGTCACCTTCATCTTCAATTCTTCTTCTAAGTCATCTTCTTCTTCAAGTCTTCTTCATCATGGGATCTGGATCATCACGACTGCTGGATCATCATCACTATATCATCATCAAATATGGATCATCACTTGATTTTGATCATCATCAATTCTAGATCATCATCCCATATGGATCACCACTTGATCTGGATCATCATCATCGGTGCTATCTCAGAATGGTGCTATCTCTCGATTCTTCTTGTCATAGGAAGTTCTACAAAGCCAACCCTTTTTCATGATGGTTGTAGGCCTACCCTCATTGTAGGTCTTCATTAGCACTTATATATGACACTAAGTCAGAATGGAATTCCCAAATCTTACATATGGCCTCATCTTGTAAGAAATGCATGCCCAACACTCACCTATGACCTCATCTTGTCAGAAAGGCCGAACACTCACATCTGACCATGTGTAAACACATCGTTCCAGAATGGCTCAGCACTTATATCTGACCTCATCTTGTCGGAGAGGCTCTTCACTTACATCCAACATCATCTTGTCAAAAAGGCTCTGCACTTACATCTGACATCATCTTGTTAGAAAGGCTCTGCACTTAAATTCGACCATGTTTGAAGACATCACATCGAAAGGGCTGTCAGTCCTAGACTGAGGATTCCTAGTAACTGACTAGGTACCTCCATTCTCCTAGAGAATGGAATCAACCTTTAGATATGATCAAGTGGGAACACATCCCTCAATCACATCACAATGGCCATGCACTCACATCTGATCATGTAAGACTACATCCTACGGTCATATCAGAATGGCCCTCTATCCCAGACTAAGTATTCATGATAACTGACCAGGTGCCTCCATACCAAGAATGGCATTCAACACTTATATCTGATCATGTAAGAACCAATCCCACAATCACATCAAAATGGATCAGCACTCACATCTGACATGGAAGGAACCAAATCCTCTCACCATGAAAAAATGGCTCAGCCCTTATATCTAACCATGGAAGAAACCTAATCCTCTCACCATGTCAGAATGGATCTAGCACTCACATCTGACATGGAAGGAAAAAAATCCTCTCAACGTGACAGAATGGCTCAGCGTGTACATCTAAACATGGAAGGAACATAATCCTCTCTCCATGTCAGAATGGCTCTAGGTCTCATCATTTCCCTTTGGAGGGAACCTCAATCTAGAGAAAACCAAGCTTCTCCCTGAAGTACTCAAAATTCACTCTGGGAAATGGCTTCATCAACACATCAGTTATCTGTTCGTTCGTCCCAATATACTGGAGCTTCACTACTCCTCTCTGCACCATATCCCTAATATAGTGATACTTGATCTCAATATGCTTTGACTTGTCATGGAACACTGGGTTCTTTGACAACTTCACACAACTCTAGTTGTCACAATATATACTAGTAGCATCCAACTAGTGATCAAATAAATCAAATAGTAGCATTGTCATCCACATTACCTCGCAACTAGCTAAACAAGCTATGACATATTCTGCTTCAGTTGTACTTAGTGCCACATAGGACTGCTTCCTGCTAAACCAAGAGATCACACTTGATCCCATACTGAAGTAACATCCTGAAGTACTCTTCCTATCGATGGCACTGCCTGCCCAATATGAATCAACATAACCCTCCAGGTTAATCTTCTATTTTTCCTTGTACTTGATCCCATAATCAACTGTACCCTTCAAGTACCTGAAAATATGCTTTGCAAGAATCTAGTGAACATGTCTCGGATTTGTCAGGAACTGGGTCAAGGTGTCCACAACAAAGCAAATATATGGTCTCATGTTCATTAGGTACATCAAGGACCCAATCATCTGATGATACATCATAGCATCAAATGCTTCTGATGAAGCGTCACTCAATAGCTTTACGTTTGATGCCATAGGTGTGGTTATGGTCTTGTAGTCCATCATCTCGAATCTCTTTAGAATATCTACTGCATACTTCCCTTGTCCAAGGAAGATTCCATCCACATTCTACCACACCTCAATGCCTAGGAAATAGTGCATCATACCCAAGTCTTTCATTTCAAACTCGGCAGCAAGTTTCCTCTTCGTATCAGCAATCAACCCATCCATACCTATTACAAACAGATCATCCACATATAGTAGGAGTATCACTGGGTTGTCATATTCAACCTTGTAGTAAAGGTTGGAATCTTCTTTACTCTTGGTAAAGCTCAAACTGGATAAGAAGCCATCAATTCTGTCATACCATGTCCTGGGTGCCTGTTTCAAACCGTACAAGGCTTTCTTCAATCTACACACATGAGACTCCCTGTCATGTGTCTCAAAACTAAGTGGCTGCTCCACATACACTTCCTCTTCTACTACACCATTCAAGAAAGCAGTCTTGACATCCATTTGGTGTATCTTCCATTTCGTCACTGCAGCCAGAGCAAGTACTCATCTGATGGAAGTGTCTCTGGCTATAGGTGCAAAATTTTCTTCATAATCTATTCCTTCTTTGTAGGAGAAACCATGAGCCACAATTCTTAATTTATATTTCTCTATGTTTCCATCTGTAGCTTGGTTGATCTTGTAGATCCATTTGGAAGTTACAATCGACTTCCCTTCTTTTCTTGGGACAACATCCCAAACATCATTCTTCATGATCAATTGATACTCTTCGATCATAGCATCCTTCCATTTTTTCCTTTCTGTTGCTTCTTCATAGTTGGAAGGTTCTTTATCAATAATGTCACATAGCAAGGCTACATAACTGGAGCAGGACCTAGTTCTCTTCCTTCCTCTGTGTGTTTCTTTTGAAGCTCCATATCTTTCTGCACCTTGGATAATTTCACGTACCCAAGCAGGTTTACTCTTCTGAGGATTCTTCTCCTGAGGTGTATCTACAGGTTCTTCATGTTCTTCTAATTCTCGATCTTCTTCTTGAATTTCTTTGTTCATGGTTGCATCATGAATTTTGGGTGTTTCTATTTTTTTAGGTTCTTCAGCCGATCTCTTCCTGGATTTGATGTAGGATGAATCTTCGTCAAATGTTACATCTCTGCTTATTTCAATCTTCTTGAACCCCGGGAAGTATATTCTGTAAGCATTCGAGCTTTCAGAGTATCCCACAAATATACCCTTCTTTCATAAAGGATCTAACTTCATCCTCTTTTCTTTCAGAATGTCTATGCATACAGGACAACCAAATATTCTGATATGGATGACTTCTAGTTTCTTACTGTAGAAGACTTCTTCAAGTGTCTTGTTCTTGAGTACTCTATGTGGAGTACAATTTTGTACATACACTGCTGCTCTGGCAGCTTTTGCCAATAGATGCATGGGAGGCATGGGAGGATCTTGATCATGAAGCATGGCCCTTGCTACTTCCTTGATCATTCTATTCTTTCTTTATGCAATCCCATTCTGTTGTGAATTATATGGATTAGATAACTCCCTCTCAATCCATGAGTCTTTGCATAGATATTTGAATTCATTTGATGTGAATTCTCCGCCATTATCTGATCGAAAGGTCTTGATCTTCTTTTCTATGTGATTCTCAATCAGGGATTTGAATTCCTTGAACTTGCTAAATACTTCATATTTGTTATTAATAAGGTATATCCTTTCCTTTCTAGAAAAATCATCAATAAAAGAGACATAGTATACATAGCTGCTTAGTGAACTGAATGATATTGGATCGCATACATCGGAGTGGATGATTTCCAAGATTCCTTTTGCCTTGCTCTTGCTACTTGGAAATGTCTTCGTTGTGTTCTTCCCTTTCGCATATCCTTTGCATACACCTTCATATTTTTTCTGTATTTCTGCTAGACCTTCAACAACTTTGCTTTCAAGTGGTAGTGCTCTGTAATGCACATGTGCAATCCTTTTATGCCAAAGCTCATTTGGTTCTACTGAGTCATGAACCAAAGCTTGTTATAGTTGGCCCTTCAATTTGTATAGTCCTCCTTCTTGTTCCTGAATCACTACTGCATCATCAAAAGACTTTCCCTTTGGCCACATGAGGACTTGGCCATCTACAAATGCAATGCTCATTACTTTTGCATCCAATGCAGATATGGAGAGGAGGTTCTTCTTTAGTCTAGGTACAAACAATACATCTTTCATCTTGATAGACTTTCCATAGTCTAGCTTGTATGAGGATTCACCACTACCTTTTATTGGATACTGGTAGTCATCTCCGAGTTTCACCTTGTGAGGTGATTCCTATTCAGATAGTTTCACAAAGGATTCCTTGAATCTTGTCATATGTTTTGAAGCACCAATATCTATAAGCCAATCATTGATGCCATGTGTGATAGTTCCTATGAGAGTGGAAATCAGAACATATTATTCATCACTTGAAGAATCATCATTGTCTTGTGTATTTATCTTTGTGGAAGGTTCATCATCCTTTGCAGCATGAGCATGATGTCTGCTCTTTTTTCCCTTCTTCTTGTGAGAGCTACTTTTGTTTCTAGGAAAATCTCTAGCAAAGTGTCCTCTTTCATCACATGTATAGAAAATGAGCTTAGACTTGTCTGTAGGCTTTCTAAATTTATTCCTTTGATGAAATTACTTACCTCTGTGGTGGCTAGATCTTGTTTTCTTGGATTGTACTATCATATCTTGATCTTCACTTCCCATATTTTCTTCTCGAGCTGCTATCTGAGCTTCTTCTTGAGAGCATTCTTCCCATAGTCTGCTGAACTTCACTAACTTATTTTTGGCACAGATCCCTTAAAGGAAAAGGTCCCATGTTCAAGGGAGACCATTCAAGGTGGTCATTTCAATCTCCACATTCTCCACTTCTTCATCCACTACTTCAAGTTGTTCTTTGATCTGGGAGACCCTTGTGCAGTATGACTCTATGGTCTCCGCATTCTCGATATTCACATTCTTCAATTCCTTCCTCAACGTCATGTTCTGGTTTATGTTCTTTCCTTCATAGCTTTAGGTGTCTTTAGGGAGGACACATGTGGTATGAGGTGATCCTTGATTGAATCAGCAATAATCCTCTTAGCCATAACAAACTTCTTCTTATGTAAGGCCTTAGCCTCATCTCCCCCTAGAATTGGAATCTCCTCATTGATGTAGGAGTCCAACTCATTTTCTTCCAGGACCAGGGAGATCCTATACTTCTAGGCTCGAATGTTATCAGCTCCCTAAAGCTTTTCATCAAGCTTCGTATGATGATACATCTTAACTGAGAACCTCAAATGGAAATACAAAAGATTTGGATCTTACCAAGTCAAGATGTTAGATCTAGATTTGGAGCTAAATTTCTACATTGTTGGTTTAGAAGCAGATTAGGGTTTGACTTTGCCAGATTTCTATCCAACCAAAAGATTTGATCTTGGTCTCTAAACTTTGATTTTGAGGAGGAGATCAATCCAGGCCTTGGCTCACTCAAAATTCCACTTTTGTGGTGTTATCTCCATGGTTGTTTTTTCATTTTTATCCTAGGGTTTTATATCTTTTTTGTTTATTTTGAGTTCATATCTTTAGTATTACCTTAGTTTTTTATACCTTTGTGTATCATGATTTTTATATTTTATTATGATTTCTTTTGAAGGCTCAAATCATTTATTATTTAAAGTTATGGACTTGTATTAAAAGCAGGAGACTTTATGATAAAATCAATTATAAAGTGGGTTATATAAACTGGTAGTATTTCTTAGAATATTGCATCGTTGCCAGATTGTTTTATTCATAAATATCATTTTAAAATTTGATAATGAAATGATGGTATATGGATATATTCAAACACATGATAAATATTATACATTTGACGGGCTTGGTACTATGGTTTAAAGCATCATTATTATTCCTTGAAGGAAGGCATGTCTAAATGATGAATTTATAGATCGCGTCACTCATTTACTTTCACAAGTGTTCTTTGTATGAAGTTGAGGCACTTTGATATGATGAACAATGGTACCAATGTAACAGTTTTTATAGTGATATATTCCATATTTCTCTAAAACATGTTTTATGCTATTGTTTCGAATTCCATTAGCTCTGTGTAGTTCGTATTTTGAAAAGATTGCAGAATTCCGAAAGTAGCAATAGAGGAAGATGCATATATTTTGGTGAAAAGAAGACCAAGAGATTTGATTTGCAGACTGGAACCTCATAATACACAATCGATATTGCAATTTCCAAGGTCAGCCTAGTTGATGAGAAATGCGGGTTGGTTTTCCTTATGTGAAAAGTTGCAGGGTTATCATACACAGATGACTAGGGCCTTCATAAAAAATTACAAAGAGGGAATGGTTCAGGTCAATAGTTGAAGACTATGGTGAATGAAGAATCTATTGCAGAAGCAATAGGGGTTCCAACACAAGGAGAAAGATGGTTTAAGCAACATGATTTTTCAGGGAAAATATGGTGAGTTCTTGCTGCCAGGCTTTAAAAAGTTGGACTGGAAGAATGGTATTCATGTAAGTAAGATAAAACCCAATTGGAAAATCCCCTTGGAAATGGTTCAAAATTATATTACATGTGAAGGTCACTATGATAGGGTCCTCAAATGTAACTTAATGTTGTTAATGCATCTCAATGGAAGTTTAAAACTTAATCTCCCATTTTATCTATTGAAAATCCTACAAAATATGGTTACATGGATTCAAGCCCATCCAGAACACACTGCTCGTTCTATATACCACCAGGGTTTAATAAAATTATTGCTGAATTCACAATTGAATAAAGAAGGATGAACTTGGGAAAGTTTTTTTTGTCATAGTTAGGGTTTGAATAAAAGACCAAAGAAAAGGGGAAAAGGGTAACAGAAGACTTGAGGCCAGCAAACAAAAAAATCATGAAGAACAAACTGAGCATGTTGCAACAGAGGGAAAGGGTTTTGCAGAAGAACCAAACCAAAATAACTTGTTTCCTGAAGCTTCAGTTACAGATGAAAACCTTGAAACATTGAGTATGATTTTAAAGAATATAAATTCAAAGAATGAAGAATGAGTTCAGGTTTTGAATCGATAAGGCATTGGTTTGAAGCCGAGGACTAGGCTAAGGAGTAAGATGTAGACAAAAATGGAATTAATGCATATTCCGAAGAATAGAAATGAATACTGTGGAGAGATTGTAATGGTAAATGATTCTTTTAGTGAGGAAACTATACATGCATCCAAGGATCAATACTATTTAGATAATGAAAATTTTATTTATATTCAGGGTGTTGTAGGATCTATACCTGAAATATTTTGCACAAATAAACAGGTGTGTTCGAAAGACTTTTCAGTCTCAAAGTTTCCACAAGAATATGAGGTTCTTATGAAAGAAAAAGCTATTGAAATAGCTCTAGAATTGAACCAGATTAAAAAGTCTCTGCAGACATATAAGGAGTAAACCAAGTTTTTACAGAGTCTCAATGATAATTTAATGACTACAAATAAAAGGTTATGAGAGGACTTGGAGGAAAAAGAAGCAGATTACGAAAAGTTACTTTCAATATCTAAAGACATATTGAAAGAGAAGAGAACCATCTAGAAGTAGTATGAACACATGAAGACCCAGAGTAAGGAGGCACACAATCAAATGGAGAACAAAGATGCTGAGTTTGCCAAATTTAAAAAAAGATCCAAGGTTTTAAGTGATCTAACTGTTTTAGCAGAGGCTTATAAGAGTCTTCAGACTTAGAATTATAGTTGGATTTTGAAAGTAATCAGGGTTTGACATATGTCTATTTCTATTTCTATTTGTATTACACTTGTATTAAGACTGTTTTAAAAAAATCGACTTTCCTATTTTTGAATAAATTCGATCCATAAAAATAGGATCTAATAATTATCTCAAAAAATCAGAATTTTTGTATATAAGGGATAGAAGCTAGATATGAAGGGGTGGCAATCGAAGATGGGAATCCAATTTTGATGTGTACTGTAAGACATAAAATTCTTTGCATCTTTAATACAAGTTATACTTTGATATGATTATGGTTATGAGCTGGTCTTGTTCTTTTTATGAAATGTATTTTTTATGATTTATCCTATGTATGGTCAATTACAATACATTACATGATTCTTATGTTAAAATATAGTTACCATCTTATATTTAGTGACAGAGTCAAGTCCATTACATAAGTTCATGCTTGTATTCCTCCTGTTATTGAATTTTGTATTTTATTTTATGTCATACAGTTCTTTAATGGCTATGTGATTTTCCAGTATCTTTGATTACATACCAATTCTACTTTGATTTTGATTTTATAATATTGAATTATCTTTAAAGATTTCTCTGATCTTGAACTCCAGTATTCTAGGTTCAACTTTAGGGATAACATCTTTTGACCCCATTGACGGGGACGGAGAAACGAAAGTACATATTCCCTGGGTATTCGACATCCTTATGTATATGATCTTGGAAGGTGAACAAAATCAATGAGACCTATTGTAGACTACATTATTCACCTACAAAAATTTACAGTTGCTTCAAAAAGGATAGGAACTCGAGGAAATCCCTCATCACCTTTAAATACAGGAGTCTCCGATCCTAAATAGATATTAAAAGAAGCTAGGAGAAGGTTAAGCTCTACCTCATTAGAAAAATTGAAACATCCTTCAGCCTTGGAGATTCCTAAATATTCATCTTTCCCTATTCCTTCTTTTGATACACATTCTAAGAAAGGAAAAGAAGAATTAGATCTGCTATTTACCCCTTCTCAAATTGACAATTTCCAAGTCTTCACAAATCCTTTGTTGTATGAGGAGGTTAAACTTGAAGCATTGCAGATAGGAGCTTCTTCCTTGTTTTCAAACCACATACCTTATGTTAAGACCATCCAAGTGAATCATCCAAATCCTAGTAATTTGCATCCTTCATCACAAAAATTTAAGCACCAATCATTCTAATTCAACTTCAAATATTTCCATCCCTAGAATGGCTCACCCTCAAAATAGGATGGCTGCTATGGTAGCAGCAAGATATGCCCCACTAGTTTTGCCCCAGCCTCTCAATGCTCTCCCAGGAGGAGATTAACAAAAATATCTTCTAAGATTTAATGGTCAAGGGGATGTTACTGCAGAAGAGCATTGGAATACATGCTTGATTTATGCAGATAATCAAAATTTTGAAAATGAAGATGTTTGGATGAGGTTTTTTGTTCAAAGTTTAGACGGTGAAAAGAGAAAACGGTTTAGAGAATTACCACCAAAATATATAGATGGTATAGATTCTTTAGAAGAGGTATTCATTAGACAATGGGGAGATACTAAAGATTATTTATACTACATTACAGAGTTTGGATCATTGAAAAGAAAGAAAAATGAAGCTGTGGGGGATTTTTCTAAAAGGTTCAATAAATGTACAGTAGAATACCAGCTGAAATAAAACCCTCCGAGACATTAGAAAAATTGACTTATGCAAACTCATTTGATCATGGATTTTCTTTGTTGTTGAGGGAAAGAAAGTCTGTGTCACTTCAAATTATGCAAGATGTAGCATTGGAAGTAGGGTCTAATATTTTGGATTCAAACAAACTCAAAGAGGAAATAGAATATCAAACTGTAGATAAAAAAGGTAAAAAAGAAATCATTACATCCAATCCTACAGGAAGATATTCAGATATTAAAATGGATGAAATGAATAAAATCATTAAAAATTTGTCTGTCAAGATTGGTAGGTTGGAGTTGGGAAACAAAAATCAGAACAAACCTATACCTGAAGGAGAAAGAAATCAAAATTAGTTCAGAAGACCTTTTGCCCCTAGGTTTTTGCCAAGAGAAGGATGAAATAATGATATTCAGAGGGATAGGCGAGAAAATGAAGAACCACGGATTCAACCTCCTTTTCAAAATAATAATGTGAGAGATGATGAGTCATATGAGATAGATTAAGGAGAGTTAGATGATTTGGAAGAACATGAAGAAAACATTAGTCAGTTTGATGATGATTCTTCTTCTCATTTTCTGACTAAAGCTGATTAGCATTATGCTACAGAACTAGATCATTATGAAGAAAATAATTATCAAATGTCCATGCCTAAAATTTGTCAGGAAATACCACAAAAATCATATGATCTTAGATCAGCGGTAAAACATGGAGCACATGCTAAAATGATTGTGAAAGCTCATCAAATTAAACAAAATATGGCTTCAACTCGGAAACAAATTGTAAAAGAGAAAAGAGATGAAGTGGTAAGTCTTGAGGAGGTGAACAAAGCCATAGGTGGGTTCAATTTGGAGCATGAACTTAATAAGGTCAAAATCCATGTTCCTTTAACAGAATTGATTAAAAACAAAGCATACAGGGAAGCAACTTTTAAAACTTTTAAAAATGCAGTGAGTCCTATCCCATCTTATGAGATTAATTTGCAAGATGAAAAACCTACTATCATGGTGGGGTAAATTTTTTTTTATCAACCTGATAATAATTCAAAATATCCCCCTCCTTTTTATGTGACTCTTTCAGTGCATGAGTAGCTACTACACAATTGTCTTTTAGATTTAGGAGCTTGACATAACCTCTTGCCAAAAGCAGTCATGGTAGCTTTAGGGATGAGTGTTACTAGACGATATCATGATTTGTATGCATTTCATTCTAGGGAAGTGAAGTGTATTGGGGTTATTAAATATCTGGTGGTGAATTTAACTCAAGTACCGATGAATAGTGTATTGATGGATATAGTTGTAGTAGATATTTCTCCTAAATTTGGTATGCTATTGTCTAGATCTTGGCCAAAGAGAGTGGGAGGAACTCTGCAAATGGATCTTTCATATGCTACAATTCCAGTATTTGGAGGAGAATTCAGAAGACTTTACAGAAAAGTACATATGGCATATTTGGTAAGTGATAGTAAACACTCTAATAATCACCCAATTTATTCAATTGATGAGAACCTTGGTTCTTGTATGTTGCAATTAAGTGATGAAGTTGAAGGGTTTTTACAAGTACATAAAGATATTCTAGTTTCGACAAAAAAAGGAAGAGCCAGATGGTTTAAGGAAGATGTATTTTGATGGTGCATCAAGTAAAGAGGGAGCCGGAGCAAGAGTGTTAGTGATTTCAGCTGAAGGTGAGGTCATTTATGTTATGTACAAATTGAAATTTAAAACAACCAATAATACTGCTGAGTATGAGGCTTTGATTCTTGGATTAAGAGTATCAAAACACCTGGGTATTAAATAGCTCGCTATGTTTGGAGACTCCGAATTAGTAATTCAGTAAGTAAAGAGTGTTTGCAGTATTTACTGAAAGTTTATAGAAATGAGGCTTAGGATTTAATTGAAAAATTCTTTCTAGCTTTCAATATAAATTTTGTTCCAAGAGAGTATAATGAAACAGTTGATTCCCTAGCCTTAGCAGCAGCCCATTTTAAGGTTCCAAAAGTAACACATTTGAAGTATCCAATTGATGTGAGATACAGACCATCTGTTCCAGATGACATCAAACACTGGAAAGTTTTTCATGATGATCAGGAGATAAAAGAATCTCTGGTGTTAGTAGGTGATTTTTCAGATGACTTATTTGATCAAGAACAAGATTTTGAATTAATGGAAAATGAACCTTGTAGAAATGATTTGATAGCTGATCATAAGATTGTGGAATTAAAAGGATATTTCATTCCTAAGGGACTTGTTCCACTTGAGAGGTTGGTTTCAAAGGATGATACGTTGTTGAATCCCACCTTGCAGACCACTAAAGAGAATGTTATAGATTATAACATTGGTTTTGAGGATCAACCTAAAATGATAAAAATGTCAAAATCACTATCATGGAAGGAAAAGAAAAAATATATTGGTTTGTTGAAATAATTTGTGGACATTTTTGCTTGGTCATATCAAGATTTAAGAACTTATGACACTAGCATAATTCAGCATAAAATTCCTTTGAAACCAAATACTAATCCTTTTAAAGAGAAACTTAGAAGGCTTAACCCAACATTGCTGCCAGTAATTGAAAAAGAGGTAAAGAAATTATTAAATGCAAAAATTATTGTACCTCTGAGATATTCATCATGGATTGCAAATTTGGTGCCTGTACATAAGAAAAATGGAGAAATAAGGCTTTGTGTTGATTTCCACAACTTGAACAGATCTTGTTTGAAAGATAATTATTCATTACCAAAAATAGATCATATTTTGCAGAGAGTTGTAGGATCTCATAGAATTTCAATGATTGATGGTTTTTCTAGTTATAACTAGATTGCAGTACAGCCTGAAGATAGAGAAAAAATAGCACTCACAACTCCATGGGGGACTTGTATGTATGATAAAATACCTTTTGGGCTTATGAATGCAGGTGCCACTTTTCAGAGGGCTGTGGATATAGCCTTTGTCGACGAGAATGAAAAATTTGTAGTAATATACCTAGATGATAATACAGTCTTCTCCAAGTCTGATGAAGATCATCTAAAACATTTAAGACATATTTTTATTAAGTGCTGAAAGTTTGGTTTATCATTAAACCCAAAAAAATCTCACTTTGCTATGACAGAAGGTAAGTTGTTAGGGCATATTGTTTCTGCTGAAGGAATCAAAATAGATCCATATAAAGTAAAAGCCATGTTAAAAATTAGTATTCCTACAAATAAAAAGGAGATTCAATATTTCATTGGAAAAATCAATTTTTTAAGATGGTTTATTCCTAATTTCACAGAATTTATAAAACATATCACTGAGATGTTCAAGAAGGATAGGGAAGTTAAATGGTCAGATCAGGCTAAAAAGTCATTTGAAGCCATAAGCCATGCATTAATAGAAGCACCGGTATTGATAGCTCCAGATTATACAAAGGATTTTGCAATTTTTTCATTTGCATCTGAAGATACTATAGCTGCTGTCTTATTGCAAAAGAATTCAGATGGCTTGGAACAACCAATTTCTTTTTTCAGTAAAACATTAAGAGATTCAGAGCTTAAATATAATACAATGGAAAAACAAGCATATGCATTAGTTAAAGCTCTCAAAATTTTCCAGAATATATGTTCTACATTCCAAGATTTTGGCATATGTTCCAAGTTCGGCAGCAAGGAGATTTTAGCACAACCTAACAGTGAGGGAAAAAGAAGAAGATGGATAGCAAAGGTTATGGAGTATGATGTGGATATTAAACCAACAAAATTAGTAAAAGGCTAGGTATAAGCTAAGATTCTAACAAAATCAAATTGTCAGGTATTAAATCTTCATTTGATGGCAGAACATTTAGAACAAGATATGGCAACAGAATACAGTAAGCAGCATATTTATAGCAGGTACGGTAAGTCTGCTTGGTATAAGGACATTGTATATTTACTTTTATACTTACAATGCCCTCTAGAATTGAATATAAATGACTGCAGATCATTAAAACTTAAAGTAATGAAGTATGTTTTAATAGATTAGGTCTTGTACCGGAAGGATCCTGGAGGACTATTGTTGAAGTGTTTGGAGAAATTAGAGGTTGATGCTGTTACTTATGAATTGCACAGTAGAGTATGTGTTTGGCACAAGTATTGGAAGGCAACTGCTTTTAAAATCCTAAGAACAGGATATTATTAGCCTACTCTTTTCTCATGTGTGTATCATCATGTCAGATCATGTGTGGAGTGTCAAAAGTTTGCAGGTAAGCATAAACTTCAGTCATTACCTTTGAAGCCTATAATAGTAAATTGTCCATTTCAGCAGTGGGGTTTATATTTCATAGGTTAAATTCATCCTCCTTCTAGTGGTTAGCACGAATGGAATTTAACTGCCACTGATTTTTTCACTAAGTGGGTGGAGGCAATCCCCACAAGGAGAGCAACTGAACAAGTCATAATTAATTTCCTTCAGGAAAGTATTCTTAGTAGATTTGGATGCCCCAGGAAATTAATTACTGATAATGCTCATGCTTTTAAATAAGAAAAGTTAATGAAATTTTGTGAAGAAAATAATATTAACTTGAAACATCCCACACCATATTACCCACAAGGTAATGGATTAGCAGAATCCAGTAATAAAAATATTGTGAACAGTATCAAGAAAATGTTATTTGAAAATATAAGGAGGTGGGATACCAAATTAAATTTTTCTCTTTGGGCTGATAGAGTAACTATAAAAAATTCAATTGGGACATCCCCTTTCCAATTGGTATATAGAATTGATGCTTTGTTTCCTGTTCAATTAGTTTCTCCAGTAACTAAATTTCTGCAAGAAATAAAGGAAGAACCTGATAATATAAGAAGAAGAATGTTTCACGTAATCCAATTGTAGCAGGAGAGAGATACTATTGAAAATACAGTTGAGATGCATAGAAAAATGATGAAGGAAAGCTTTGATAAGAAAGTTAAAAAATATGTTTTTGTAGTGGGTGACCTTGTTCTTAGGTGGGATGCATGAAAGGATGAAAAAGGTAAGCATGGAAAGTTCGATAATTTATGAATAGGGCCTTTTACAGTGATCAAGATTCTAAGAAATAATACATTTGTTTTGCAAAATTTGAATGCTGGATAGATAGAAGGTCCAGTCAATGGATGTTTTCTAAAGTATTTTCACACATATTGAGGGGCAGAAGATCATTGTACATATTCACTGTATATATCATTTTAAGTTTTATGAATAAGACTCCAGCCCAATAAGACAAAAATTATGACTTTAGCAAATTTCTAAAGGCATAGGTTGAGATGTTCTTAAAGCTTCACAGGGAAATATTTATCCCCAGTCAGAGCCAGATGTTATCTCTATGGTTTTTTTTTCATTTTTATCCTAGGGTTTTTATTTTTTTGTTTATTTTGAGTTCATATCTTTAGTATTACCTTTTTTTTATACCTTTGTGTGTCATGATTTTTATATCTTATTATGATTTCTTTTGAAGGATCAAATCATTTATTATTTAAAGTTATGGACTCGTATTAAGAGAAAGAGACTTTATGATAAAATAAATTATAAAGTGGGTTATATAAACTGGCAGCATTTCTTAGAATATTGCATCGCTGCCAGATGGTTTTATTCATAAATATCATTTTAAAATTTGATAATGAAATGATGGTATATGGATATATTCAAACACATGATAAAGCTTATACATTTGATAGGCTTGGTAATATGGTTTAAAGCATCATTATTATTCCTTGAAGGTGGGCATGTCTAAATGATGAATTTATAGATTGTGTCACTCATTTACTTTCACAAGTGTTCTTTGTATGAAGTCGAGGCACTTTGATATGATGAACAATGGTACCAATGTGACAGTGTTGACAGTGATATATTCCATATTTCTCCAAAACTTGTTTTTTGCTATTATTTTGAATTCGATTAGCTCTGTGTAGTTCGTATTTTGAAAAGTTTGTAGAATGACGAAAGTAGCAATAGAGGAAGACATGGATATTTTGGTGAAAAGAATACCAGGAGGTTTGATTTGTAGACTGGAACCCGATAATACACAATGGATATTGCAATTTCCAAGGTTAGTCCAGTTGATGAGAAATGTGGGTTGGTTTTCCTTCCGTGAAAAATTGCAGGGTTATCATACACAGGTGACTATGGCCTTCATAAAAAATTACAAAGAGTGAGTGGTTCAGCTCAAGAGTTTGAAGACTATGGTGAATGAAGAATCTATTGTAGAAGCAATAGGGGTTTCATCATAAGGAGAAAGATGGTTTAAGCAACTGGATTTTCAGGGCAACTATGGCGAGTTCTTGCTTCCAGGCTTTGAAAAGTTGTACTGGAAGAATGGTATTCATGTAAGTAAGATAAAACCCAATTGGAAAATCCCCTCAGAAATGGTTCAAAATTATATTACATGCGAAGGTCACTATGATAGGGTCCTCAAATGTAATTTAAGGTTGTTAATGCATCTCAATGGAAGTTTGAAACTTAATCTCCCATTTTATCTGTTGAAAATCCTACAAAATATGGTTACATGGGTTCAACCCAAGCTAGAACACATTGCTCATTCTATATACCACCAAGGTTTAATAAAATTATTGCTGATTTCACAATTGAATAAAGAAAGATGAACTTGGGAAAGTTTTCTATCAGAGTTAGGGTTTGAATAAAAGACGAAAGAAAAGGGAAAAAGGGTAACAAAAGACTTGAACCAACAAATGAAAAATCATGAAGAACAAACTGAGCATGTTGCAGTAGATGGAAAGGGTTTTGTAGAAGAGTCAAACAAAAATAACTTGTTTCCTAAAGCTTCAGTTATAGATCAAAACCCTGAAACATTGAGTATGATTTTAAAGAATATAACTTCAAAGAATGAAGAGCTAGTTCAGGTTTCGAATCATGAAGGATTGGTTTAAAGCCGAGGACTAGCCTAAGGAGTAAGATGCAGGAAAAAATGGAATTAGTGCATATTCCAAAGAATAGAAATGAATACTATGGAGAGATTGTAATGGTAAATGATTCTTTCAGTGAGGAAACTATACATGCATCCAAGGATCAATACGGTTTAGATAATGAAAATTTCATTGATATTGAGGGTGTTGCAGGATCTATACCTGAAATATTTTGCACAAATAAACAATTGTGTTTGGAATACTCTTCAATCTCAAAGTTTCCAGAAGAAGATGAGGTTCTTATGAAATAAAAAGCTATTGAAATAGCTCCAGAATTGAACCAGATTAAAAAGTCTCTGCTGACATATAAGGAACAAACCAAGTTTTTACAAAGTATCAATGAGAAGTTAATGACTATAAATAAAAGGTTACAAGAGGACTTGGAGGAAAAAGAAGTAGATTACCAAAAGTTACTTTCAATATCTAAAGATATCTTGAAAGAGAAGAGAACCATCCAGAAGCAATATGAACACATGAAGACCCATAGTAAGGAGGCGCACAATCAAATGGAGAACAAAGATGCTGAGTTTGCCAGATTGCAAAAAAGATCCAAGGTTTTAAGTGATCTAACTGTTTTAGAGAGGCTTCTAAGAGTATTTAGACTTATAATGATAGTTGGATTTTGAAAGAAATTATGGTTTGAAAGATGTCTATTTGTATTTGTAGTTGTATTACACTTGTATTAAGACTGTTTTAAAAAGATCGACTTTGCTATTTTTGAAGAAATTCGATCCATAAAAATAGGATCTGATAATTATCTCAAAAACTCACAAGTTTTGTATATAAGGGATAGTAGCTATATATGAAGGGGTGGAAATCGGAGATGGGAATCCAATTTTGATGTGTACTGTAAGACATAAAACTCTTTGCATCTTTAATACAGGTTATACTTTGATATAATTATGGTTATGAGTTGGCCTTGTTCTTTTTATGAATTGTATTTTTTATGATTTATCCTATTTATGGTCAATGACAATCCATTACATGATTCTTATGGGTATACCATGCACATATTCACAATTTAATTCAATACTACTTAGAACAATGTGTCTTACCATGTCACGTCTAAATGGAAATCAATATCAGATTTTAGCGTTTTATACTCATAGTTTTACTTCCTAATCTTTAAATATGTTCACTAGAAAGACACATATGTTTATATGTATTGCATAATTCATGTTAGCAGACAATCCTATAGAGGGATGGAAAAGAAACAACTATTTGTCGTTAGGCACTAATGAGCCCATGTGACCTAATTATTAGCATAAGGGTGACTATTATTATGTGGTGTTAAGTAAAACTAAGAACTATTTCTATATATAAATTATATTGCAAGGAATTATGATTAAGTTACTAAATGCGAAGAATGTAAATACTACAGTAATTATTTTTATGGTATGGTACATTAGATCAT
>LPNX010686126.1:219379-259635 GCA_001517045.1 Pseudotsuga menziesii | reverse complement strand
TAATGACAATATATTGTAGTTATTGTTGGCGGGGAGGTAGGGTATAGGGGGATTATAAGTAATCGGGGGCATAAAAATGGGTATCTAGTAAAACTAAGGAATACATCATGAAAATAGGGTGTTTTTAATTGGAAATATATATTGGGAGGGGATAAAACAAAAAGGATTTTGGTGGGTATTTATCAATATCTAGTTAAATTATGGGTAACGATTAATATTGTGTGAACAGAGGTGTTATGGCATAGTTTCACCGAATGAATACCCCGTGTTCAATTTAAAAGAGAGGTTGTTATTAACAAGACAAATGGGAATTAACAAAAATAGAGCTAGTTATTAAGAAGAGAGTTGGGCATTAAGTAAAAAAAAGATCTTGTTACTAATCCAAGAACTGGGTGTCTCCCTTAAGTAGATCGATCTATACATTATGACTGGTTGTTTTCGATTTAAATGCCAAAAACATGGGAATCTCTTAGCTTATGACTAACTATTTTTATTTGCATGATAAAAGGGGTGAATCCTTTCAAATCATGTTTATTATTAAAGGGAGGTAATACATCTCTTTGGGAGATGAGCCTAAGCCTTCAACATTATGCAGAAACTAAATCCATTGTTTGCATTGGAAGTCTATTGAATTTAGCGTACTCACCGTGTCTATAAATTGTGTTTAAGAAATAGAATATGGACTCAGTTATGCATTTTTCAATACTCCATTATCTAAATGGTTTCAAGAAAAGAGACCATCTCTTAAAGATCGAAACTCCTCATTTGGATATAAATGTGTCAATTTTTATGTGGTGAATATATTTATATATGTGTCTATTAAAGTCAAATAAAAAGGAAAAAATGCTTCACAAAAGATCCACGTGGATTAGAAGAAAAAACAAATTGTTCTCTTCATTTTGTAGTATTTTTATTTGAGAGTCATTAGTCGAATGTTGATTTTTTATTGAAGGATTTTCTTGTCCAATATTCTATTGCAAGAGTTTAGTCCCTTAGTGTTTTTATTTTGTACTACATAATTTGGATCCCATTTGGGAGGGCCGGTGAGATGAGAACAAAAGACATTATTTGTATCATTTACATTGTTTTCCTTGTTTGGATGTGATTGCATAGATTTCAAAAGAAAGGTTATGTGTGTGTGTGTGTGTGTGTGTGTGTGTGTGTGTGTGTGTGTGTGTGTGTGTGTGTGTGTGTGTGTGCCCATTGGGCATAGCTCGGGTGGTTGGGAGATTTGATTGTTGCACTCCCCACCCAGGTTCGAATCTAGTTGGGGACATTTGCTCCTTGGGAGCCCTTGTATGTAATGAAATATTAGGTGGGTGAGCCGTTTATTGTGATTAATGATGCCCAAGTTCATGTATACTTTCCTAGCGAGTATAAGATATTTTCCAAGTGGATGTAGCCATGGTGTAAAAATGGGATTCCATGTGAACGACTTTTAAAATATATATATATATATATGGGATTCCATGTGAATGACTTTTAAAATATATATATATATATATATATATATATATATGTATGTATGTATATATTATTATAGATAAATTGAATTCTTGGGGAAGGGCATAGTACATGAACCATACCTCTAGCCTATCCAATTGTAATTTAAATTATATTAGTCTTTAATTTTGAGCCATGAAGAGCCTACATGGGGTATCCTAGCTCAATGGATTATACATAACATGTGAAATTATATGAAATATGATATTATAGCTATAGGTACATTAAATCTAATCAATAACGGTGTAGACCTTGGAATTAGATCTTGGATTTAGTTCTTCTAATTTTTCTTTTGACTTCCATTTTTAAATTGCTCAATGCATGAGCATGGATAGCATATAATCCTATTATGGATTATCTGCTGTATTTTTAATTTTATGCTAATGAATGAGAGGGATAGAATCACCATACGACGAGTCCACATTTTTTCAATTAATCATATAATCCTTTCTTCCACTTGTTTAATGCATGAGCTATGGGAGTGGGGGAGTTGGAATCACCCAACTATATATATAGATATTATATAGTTAATATAAGATTTCATAGAATATCTAAAGTACCAGCATTGTGAGAACGCAATCTTTTATGTACTTATAAATAATATATTGATTATGTGTGAAAGGTCAAGCTTGAGTTGGGCCATGGTGACTTAACCGAGTTTACATGGAATTTAGATATTTATATATGTTTTTGATGAATATTTTTTTGGGGAGGGAATAGACCCAATCCCAATATTATTTTATGTTGGTTGAATATCGGAGAAGGGTGTATCCCCTATGATTCCATGTATCATAATGTCGTATGGATTAACGAAAGGGAGAAGCGTGTAGCCCTATTGCACTTATTATTAATGTTATTCTTATAGTTTGAGTGTTAAAAGAAATACATACCCTATGTGGAATACAAACCTATAATTTATGATTGATTTCTCATGAGTTCGAGAGGAGTAGAGCTCCTCGGCGAGTTAGTAGTTGTGTATTAAACACATGTATAATGTCTCATTAAATTGCTTGGCATGTAAACGTGTGAGGGTTCATTTCTGGGTTAATGATTATCATATTTAAATATTATGAAGTAATACTATCAAGATATAACCATGAAATTTCAAATATTTTTCTATTTAGAATTGACATGGTAAGATGCAAAGTGCTAAGTATTATCAAATTAAATTATGAATATGTGCATGGTATTCCCATAAAGGTATGAATTTAGTATGATTATGTTACAAGAAAGCAGAAGGTATTTTGAAAAAGTATAAAATCTATCTCTAGTGGATTCCTACCTAGCTCGGGATGGTCTCACCATGGAAAAATATATGTCGAACAAAGATCCAGTAGGGTGGGTGGAACGTTGCAGTCAAGTAATTAATATCCCCTAGTCATTGGGTCATTCAACAAAAGGGATTAATTATATTGAATTCCATGGAAACTAAGGGTGACTAAATACTTGACAACGACCTTCCACCTAACCTACTAGTTCTCTATTTGGTGTATGTTTGCCCACGGAGAGACCACCCCTAACCTAGGCAGGAATCCACTTCAACTAGATTTATACATTGTCAAAAAATATTTCGTTCTATTGTAGCACATTAATACTAAAATCATACCCTTATGGGAATACCATGCACATATTTTTAATTTGATTCGATAATAATTTGGATCTTACGCCTTGCCATGTTAAGTCTAAACGAAAATCAATATCCAAGTTTAGGGTTTTATCCTCATAATTTTACTTCCTAATATGTAAATATTTTCACTAGATGGACACTTAAGGATATAAGTATCGCATAAGTTATGTTAGCGGATAGTCCTAGATATGGATGTTGAAGAAACTATTATTTGTCGTAAGGGACTAAGGATCTCCTAGGACCTAATTGTTAGCATAAGGATGACTATTATTAGGTGTTGTTAAGTAAATATAATAAGTATCTATGGATATAAATGGTATCCTAGTGCTGCAAAAGGATGCAATAAATTATGCTTAAGTTTCGAAATGAAAAGAAGCTAAATAATATACTAGTTATTTTTATGGTATGACACATTAGGTCATTAAAAGAATACCTTAGTAAATAATTAACAAGTATACATGGAATTCATATGAGGAAATTGTCGTAAGACATATATTTGTGTGTGTGTGTTTCTACTGTAACTAATCTATATATATATGTATGTATGTATGTATGTATGTATGTATGTATGTATGTATGTATGAGTAATAACTTAGAAAAAGAGAAGGAAATTTCTTTTATAAAAAAAAATATAGGCATTAAATTTTTTATTTCAATAATATATATATTTTTTTTAAATCCATTTAATTACACAGGGGGTTCACCTTGTTGAACAATATCTTATCACATTCATTCATAAATAGGGGTTTTATATTGTGAAGTGGGAAGTAGGGTATGTGAAAATTTATGTTGGACTTAGCACAATTGAACTCACAAGAAATTGCTAAGCAATATGCATGAATTTCACTCAAAATCATGAACTAAATTGGTTCATAACAAAAACTTATATTGAAAAATTTTACACCGGAAAAAATAAGGAAAAGGTATGACTATTGAAACATATAATTACATCAGTGATTCAAATTCCTTGGAAGGAAAAGAAAATCCTCTAGAAAAAAGGCTTATTTTAAATAAAAAAAATCTCCTTACGTGCTAAAACCACTTTCCAAACCAGTCAAGGAGGTCACTAATTATCTAAATTCACTATGGAAGCTAATGAGGGAAGAAAATTCAATAAGATAGTTATTTTCATAGTAAAAATTATGGAGTATTTGTTGGGGAAAACGGAGGCAATTTCCATGTGACTAGTTTTATCTTTTTCCACTTTAAGGTGAAAGCAAAGGAAGGTAAAAATAGAAGAGTAGGATATGATCCATTCCAAACTAGAAAGTATTTAAATAAAATAGAATCTTATCCAGAATCAAGATAAGTTATCTCATGGGTGTAGTCATGGAAATTGTTGACCAAAAAATGCAAGTGGAGGCCAATTATTGACTCTAGTATCTAGGAAATTAATCGTGAGGATTAATGAAGATATGCTAAGTAGTATCATGGGTTTTTGAATATTCTAAGACCCCTCACTTATCATGAATTACATGAAATATAAGTGATATAGTATAGATATAGGGAATATAAACAAGTATTATTCACCTGTTACATACTTCTTTTCCCAAAAAAATGAGGAAAGAAGGAAAACCTTACAAGAAACAACCTCTCCTGAAAACATGGACATGAACAAATTTTTTAGATATTATGTTCATTATTTATTCACCACGTGATAAGATGACCCAAGAGATGATTTTATATGGTTTAATTTATTGTCTAAGAATTCCTTGGTTAAGATGTCTGCAACTTGTTCAGATGATGTGCAATAGTGCAGAGCAATGATGTGATCATGCACTAGTCATTTGATGTAGTGCATATGAATCTATATATTTTTGGTTCATTTCCTCATAAAAGGATCTATTGATATCCTTATAAATATCTATTTTTCACAAAATATGTCTATGAAAGTGCCAAAATCAATCTAAAACTCTGTAAGTATTCCTTACAACTGCAAAAATTGATTAGTTGCATTTAGAGTTCCTCTGTATTCTGCCTCAGTTGAAGAGAGTGAAATATAACTTTTATTCTTGCTTGAAAAAAAAATGGGCCCTCATCCAACCATGAATGTCTATCCTGAATTTTATTTTTGATCAATGTTATCTGCATCCCAATCAGAATCATTAAAACCAATCAAATCTAAGGCATATTTTGCAACATAGTAAATTCCATGTCTGTTGGCTCCTTGACATAGTGCAACATTATTTTTGTTGCCCTCCAATGGATATAATCTCTCTTCTCCATGTATATAGATTCAAAACTAAATACATATGCAATATCAAGTAATGTGTGAGTGAGAGAGAGAAAAAAACCATCTAGTTGTTTGTACAAGGTAGTGGTCACCAAAGGAGTTGAATTTCCATATTCAAGCCTCACTATTGAAAGGAAATGAGTTTTTGTTGTATTTCAATATTCCATTTTGAATTTATTTGGAAGGTATGAAGAATACAAGGACTAAGATACTTTAAACCTAGATATGGACTGAGATATCTCAAGCCCCAATAATTATTTAAGTACCCCCAAATATGTCATAGACAAGGCTTGGTTGAAACCATGTTTTAAGGAATTTATTTCTTTAGTGGAACTTCATGTCATAAAAATTGCATCCACATACAAGAAAATAATCAATATTTAATAATTAGTCATCTTCATATAAACATCATTGAATTTTTGAGACAACATGTTGCCAACCGACTCCGACACGTTCAAGAATCCTTCTCAGCAGACTCCGCCAAATCCTGATCATCAAAAGAAAATTTTCAAAAATACAAGAAGGATCGCAATAATTAGAACCTAGCGGGGAAATGGTGTGATTATCACAGTTGATCATGGCATGATATATCAGAATGCAAATCTGGGATGAATTTTCTGGTGAAATTGTCGACATCTAACTTGTCCTACATAACCCTCATAGAATCTGACTCAGATGCATCAACCCTCCTGGCTTTGACCTCGACCATTCTGACAGTTTTGACCATCGTCGATGAGGAGGAATGAGAGTGCTTATTCCATACACAGATACGGGTTCAAAATAATCCATTACATTTGATTATGGATAATGGTAGTGAGAAGAACTTCATTTGTGAATAAATTAGGTCTTGTCACCGCTCCGCATCCGTAGCCTTATAATATCAGTTGGATGAAGGATGGACGGGAACTAAGGAAACCACAAAAATGCCAACTCACCTACTTCATTAATCCTTTTCAATATGAAGTACTCTATGACATGGCACCGCTTTTTGTAGCCAATTCCCTATTCGGTAAACCCTACCTATGGGATCGACACGGTACATATCCGCCATGACCTTAGAAGGTCATTGTCAAAATCCAAAACCAATGGTATGGCATACCAAAGCGAAAACCCTCATCAATGGTTGCTATGATATCTGCCAAGAAAATAAAGAAACTTACCAATCATGGTCAAAAATTTGCATTAATCATGATCAATCCTCAACACTCCAGGAATACTACAGCAATGAGTCAACTCACCGACCAACGAAGCTCCCAAAAAAAAAATAGATCGATAACATTCTTGAAAAATACTAGAACATATTTCAAGAACTAGACAAAGTAACTCCGCATTGTCAAGTAAAACACTCCATTGAACTTGTTCCTAGTTCTCCATTACATAATGCATCTGTTTACAAAAGATCGATTCTCAAAAATGAAGAGATTCGTAGACAAATACAGGATTTGATCAAGAAGGGTCATATCTTCCCTAGCTCCTCCCCTTGTGGAATTCCAGTTGTCTTAGTTCCAAATAAATATGGGACTTGGTGCAAGTGCATTGACTATCGGTCTCTCTACAAAATTTTATTAAAGAACATATACCCTCTTCCATGGATTTATTAACTCATCAACAATCTAAAAGGTGCTAAGTTATTTACGAAACTCAACCTCAAGTTAGGGTACCACCAGATTCCAATCTAATGTATGGAAAATGGATTTCAAAACCAAGGAAGGATTGTTTGAATGGTTAGTCATGCCTTTCCTCTTAACCAATGCACCTGCAACCTTCATGAGATATATGGATGACCCTCTATGAACTTTCATTGGTAAATGTGTCATTGTCTATCTTGACGATATCTTGATTTTTAGTCGATCATGGGAAGAACGTGTCCAACATATTCGACAAGTTTTCAACACTCTCCAGTAACATCAGTTATATATGAGCATGGACAAATGCTCATTTACGATGACCAACATCAAGTATTTGGGGTATGTAATTGACTCTGCAGGCATTCATGTCAACCCAAAAAAAGTACAAATCCTCAAAGAATGGCCCATTACTCAAAAAATTCATGAACTAAGAAGTTTTCTTGGTTTGTTGAATTTCTATTGATGATTCATACTTGGCTTCAGCTACATCACATGGATTTAGAATCAGTTGATGAAAGGAAATGGGAAAAATGTCTTCAAATAGACACTAACACAACAACAATATTTTGAACAAATAAAAAACAAGCTTTGTCTTGCACTAGTACTTGTGTTACTTGATTTACATCAGCCCTTTGAGATTGATACAGATGCATTAGACTATGCCCTCAATGTAGTGATCACTTAGTTAGGTCACCCAATCATGTTTCATTCCAAGACTTTCAGTGACACAATAAGAAGGTACTTGACGTATGAAAAATAATTGTACGCCATTGTGCAAGCTCTCAAGCAATGGAGACACTACATTCTTGGTAGGGACATGGTCAGCCTGACTGACCATAAGCCTTTGAAGTTCACTTCGGCACAGTCGATACTATAGACAACCTGACAAATTAAGTGTATTAATTATCTGCAACAATTTTAGTTGGTAATTAAGTATCGAAAAGGAAAATCCAATTCCACAGTCGTTTGTCTCAATAGACCACCTGTTACTCTACTGTCTACAGTGATGAGTATGTAGGATTATGACACCACTACTTAGCCACAATTGTATTCAATATAGTGTGATTTTTCTACAACCTATCGATATCTTCAGACCGAAAAGTTGTGAACTTATGACTACTTCATGAAAGCCATCTTGCTATACAAGCTTGGACAACTTTGTGTATCGACTCATGAGCAACGATAGAATCTCATTTGGGATGCACACTAAAGAAAGACCACAATATATTTTGGAGTCGTAAAAACACTTGTTATCCTCCAAAAATATTTCTATTTTCCTTCACTTAAATATGACGTCAACAAGTACATTCGATTGTGCGTGGTTTGTGCCATTGCTAAAATATCAAATCGACAAAAAGGATTGTATACACCCCTTCCAGTTCCTAGTCGACCATGGGATCTATTTATATGGACTAGTTGATAAGATATCCTACCACCAAACATCAGCATGATGCGATACTAGTAGTAGTCAACATATTTTCCAAGATGGTTGTACTCATACCATGCAAGAATACTATGATAGAACAACAGACTTCTCAACTCTTCTTTGAACATGTGTGGAAACACTATGGCCTCACAACGACAATTATTCTTGATGGAGATGCCATATTTGTCAACACCTTTTGGAAAACTCTCTGGCAACGACTTGACATGAGACTTTCTTTGTTGACAACATTCCATTCGCAAACAAATAGACAGATGGAATTTGTAAACTACTTAGTCATAAAATTACTTCATATGTACAACCACAAGCATCATTGAACATGGGATGACAGCGTTCTATACGTACAACATAGCTACAATCAAGCCCAACACAACTCTACAAGAAAGAGTCAATTTGATATCTATTATAGATTTCTATCCTCAGTGCCTATCGACTTAATTATTTCCTCGACATAGTCAAACGACACCTACTTCAAAGGACAAGAAGTTGAGAAAGCATTGAATTTTAGAGATCAAATCTACAAAGTCCAGAAGCAAGCACAAGAAATTTTGCAATGAGAAAATTTGAAATATAAGTCCTGACACGACAAGCATCGTATTCCTCATTCATTCCAAAATAGGGATTAGGTCTAGTTACATCTAAAGAAAGAGTGCTTCACTGGTCCATACAGAAATATGAAACATTCCTGCATGCCTTGGCCTACATCCAGTTTTTAATGTAGATATTCTTCGACCATATCATGCACCATTGTTGGAACAGAATGAATTGCAAGAACCAGATCCCGAATCCATCCATCTAGATGTCTAGGAACCTCTTTTTTGTGACACCATTATGGGACAACGCATACAACTTACAAGGATGAAATCCATTCCCTTGTTTCAAGTGGCTAATGCTAGATAGCTCCTCGCACAAGGAAAATGGTACTCTGCTAATGAAGTCCCCGATAAGTTTCCTCACCTAAATGAATACAAAATGGATACCATTTTTTTGTAAGGAAGGGGGGATGATCCAACTAGTAGCTGACAGGTTCTCCTTTGTCAAGTTCGCCTTGGAAACCAACAGGCACACCTTTGACAGGTTCTCCTTCGTTGACAGGTTCACCTTCGATAGGTTCACCTTCACCAATAGGTTCACCTTTGATAGGTTTTACTCTAGATATTTAGCTGACAAATTCACACTCAATAGGTTCTCCCTCGATAGGTCTTCCTCGAATACAACATACTAGCATGCTCTGTGCCAATTGAAATTCTAACCGTTATAAATTCTTTTGTAACTAAACGTAGTGGGTAGTCACCCAAGCATATCAAAATCCTATATAAGAATGTACATTATGTAATATATACATATTTTTTATTATCATATGATTCCTCCATCTTTCATGGAGCATAAGTAATAAATTGGTTTGAACTCTTGCATATTGTCTGTGTGTATATTCTTGTAGAGCTAGTGTGTTTCCTTCTTTGTTGTTCCTTTTTGTATGCTTCTACCATAATAGTACTCAACTCATTCAGTCAACTATTGTCCCTAGCATTCACCTGGACATGACATGGATTATGGAATGCCAAAACAAACACTGAATAATCAAGGCCTAACTTTTAAAGTATGGACAATATTAGTTTCTCATCGTTATTTTTAAGTCCATGCTACTTTAGTTGAAGAATAAGAGATTTGAACTTGGATAAATAGTCTTGTAAAGTCTCAAAATTGTTTGGACTCAATTAGAAAAGATCATTATCCATTTTGTGTCTCCTAATTTAATTTTTATTTACAAACAAGGTTTGAATCTTCTCTGAAACTTCATTTGGAGTAGTCAATCCATCTAGGTGGAAAATATGGACAATTGAAATACTGAGACATAAGAGACCATAACCCACATCTCTCCTATTGTTCCACTTGGTGTTCTCTACTAATGCATTAGGTTCAAGTTTAGTTTCAATTGTCACCCTGTAGAGTCCCTTACTCCTCAACAAGATCTCCATTTCCACCTTCCATTCCAAATAATTAAATAGAGTCAAGATGATAGGTTGAGATTGATCCATGGATTCAAATACTACTCCATATGAAGAGTGAATGTTCCCCTCAGATAGTGAGAATCAATCTTGCAATAAAAAATAAAAATAGGGATGAGAACAATTGAGCTAAGGACTCTTAGATACCATTTGACAATTTATCCCATAGCACATTTGAACTCACCAGAAATTACTAAGCAATATGCATGCATTTCACTAAAAATTGGACATTGAATTAGTGCATAACAAAATCTTCTATTCAATATGTGTACACCATCCAAACTATGGAAATGGTATGGCTATCAAAATATATTATTACATCATCTATTCGAATTCCTTGCAAGGAAAGACAAATCCTCACAAAAGGTAGCCTTTAAATAAAAAATCCCTCGTAGGTGCATAAAACCCTTTGAAAACAAGTAAAGGATGTCATGAATTAGATAAATCAGGTGTGGCATCCAATGTTTGATGGAATGTAAATAAAATCATGGTCTTTAGAGAAAAAAAGATGGAGGAGGTTTTGGGAAAAAAAGAAGATAGTTTCCATGTGACTAGTTATAATATCCTTTACCACTTTAAGACAAAAAAAGAAGGATATGCACTCGTTTAAACTCAGAATTATTTAAAGAAAAAATAATCTTATCTAGAACTAGGATAAGTGCACTCCTAGGTGTAATCATGGCAAGTATTGTTAAAAAATGCAAGTGGAGGCCAACTACCTAAAAAATGCAAGTGGAGGCCAACTACCAGTATAGTACCTAGGGAAATAGTCAAGAAGACTAACAAAGATATCCTAAATATGATGATCAGTTTTTAAATATTAAAATAACGTATGGCGGTTTTATAGGTATTGGGTGGTATAAAAATTATTATGTAGTAAAATGAAGGAATATCTCATAAACATAATGTGTTTTTAATTGGAAATGTCTATAATTGAAATATAAGCCACTTTGTAGAAAAACCTTTGTTAGAGGAAGCGAGCATATTCAATTGGTTGGGAAAGGGTTATTTTCCGTATGTAGAAGGAAACACTTGAAATATGGTTATAGTTGTTAATGTTAAGGGGTGACATTAGACAACTTCCCAATTCTGTTATATGTATGCTTGGAACATATAAGGGAGATACTACTAGTGCTTAGTGTTTCCACCTTTCACACACCTGGGGGTTAAGTGCATGAAAAATATTAAATATGCAAGGTGTGTCCTTAGGGGAAAGTCTCGAGTCAAGTACCATAACTTGATCTTGAATGCTCAGTTTAGGCCAAAACTCCTAACGAAGCCAGGGGGTGGTCCCTAAGAAAGGGTTCAACTAATGCTCTTTATATTTTAGTTATTAATGATGAAATTAAGTTGTCTTAGGAGTTTTTTGGTAAATAATTTTATGAAAATAATATTTTATGTACTCAGATCAGTGCTAAACGGAGTCAAAATTTCTGTTGAAAAGGAAATGTTTTGCAACATGTCTTGGTATTTTTTAATTATTAAAGATGAGTTGATTTAAGGGAAGGGGAATTCTCAATATACTTGTGAAGTACTAAGAATATGTCTATAGAGATGACAAAATTGGTTCCTCACTCAAAAATTTCAGCTGAATCGAAGTCTCTAAGAAGGTGTTCAACACTACACGAACAAGGGTGTAGCCTAACTATATCTCGAGGTCACTTTTCAATAGTTCCCGCTTCCTTTGAGAAATTTTCACAATAATGTCAAAAGGAGTTGTGCTATATTTTCACAATGTTTATAAGGTTGTTGATTTTATTATTGTGAATTAATTATTTAGATGTGAAAAATTGATCAGTTGGCATTCCTTCTTTTGATTATCCCAAATCTCGAGAAAAACCTGTGATGGGAAAGAGCATACAACAAAATGGGAAAATGATTGTTCCAATTGTATATTGAAGAAAAAATATTGTGGCAAAAAAATAAAAATAAAAAGTCTAAAAGAATCCACAGGGTATGTGTCCCTTTTTTATCATCCACCAATAATCGGCAAGAAGCCTTTGGTTGGTGGAGAGAGCAAACTTTGTGGCCACGATCTAGGGAACAAAATTATTTAAACAATTTAAAATATTGAAATGAAAATTAAAAACTAACTAAAACATCCTTCAAATAAAGTGGATTGTGTGTGCGATTGTTAGCAAAAATCAAGCGACGAAAGAGACACTACCAATCCCAGAAGGGGGAATGAAGTGTGAATGTTGTTAGCCAACTTTATTTATTTATTAATTATGATTACAATATAATAAATTTGAAATTAAAATATGTATTATACCCTATAAAATATTTCTAAATATTTATACAACTTTATGGAGTGGAGGGGAATGGAGAAGAGGGGAAAACTGAGGGTTTTTCGATGTCCCAGTAGATGCAAACTCGTATTTTTAGTAGAGATTCGTCCTCTTTTTCTTTGGACCTGCTAAAGAACAATGAGTTAAATTATTATAATAGGATGGAATTAATGAATACAAGATAAAAACTAAAACTAATTTCAGTAATTGCAAAAGATTGGGAAATTTTATTAGTTTTTAAAGCACTGAAATGACAACTTTAGATTCAACAAAAGATGATTCTTTTTAAGCACTTATAAATATAAATTATCTGATATGATAAATAACTAGAAAGAGTAGAGAGAATTTTTTTGAGAATAATGAAAGCAAGTTGAAGCCTCACTTGATCTTCTTATGAAAAATTTGAAGACCTTGTAGAAATAAGATCAAACTTGAGATATTTTCAAAAAGGAAGAAGACAGAACCAAGTTCAAATCCTCCTTTGAAAATGTAACCTGTAAAACAAACCTATGAGAAACCCTTGCATAAAAAGTTAGATCTAGTGTAATAAAAAATAGGAAATGAGAAAGAGTTGAAATACAACTGAATATGAAAAAATACTCTCCTATCTCTTGAAATAAAAATACCAGTTACCAATTTAGAGCCATAAATTCCTACTCTATGTGTCTTAGTATGACCTTCTAAGATATATCTAATAGAAATTTGAACATAAAAGAAAACACTTAGAAATTTAGCAATGTCACCTCAATTAGTAGAAGGAAATCAAATGATAACACATAGTGGAACTTGAAAGTATGAAATTTTACTCATCCATATAGAAACAATACAAAATGATAGAGGTTCTTTTCATTCATCCTAAACAAAGGGGGAGAACCGTTCTTTAATAGCCACATAAGATCTCAAACCCTGGGGGGGGGGCATTTTCCAAGTGGAGAGGAGGTTTAGGAGGTTGAGAAATGCATGGGAGGAAGGCTTGAGTGTTGGGTTGAGAGGATACTACCTCATAGGTGGTGATTCACATGTATCAAGACACCTCCACCTCTATCAACAACCTCAACCACATGAGGGATTGTGCCCTCCTGGAGGAGAATGCACCTCGTTTAGTGGAGATTTGTCTGACACCTCAAATAGAAGGTTGGATATACTCTCTAGGCCCATCAATTCCCCATAAAAGACCCTAAATAACCCTTCCACCTCAGAGACAAGTCCCATACAATATTCCTTTGATTTAGGATTGGGGTTTTCTCCTATTATTCCATTTATTTGACCTTCTAAGCCCTGTTGGGGAGAAAATCTAATTTAATAATTAAAAATTACTAATTTGACTCTCAAAAGTGGGTTTAGGGGTTAAGTAAGGTCTCTAGATCCAAAAATGAGCATCCTCGTGACCAAATTGGATCCCTGGGCCCAATTTTATGACATTTTGAAATATTACAATTAAAATACATCTTACTGATGATTTTATTAAAAAACTAAAAATTAAAAAAACCTAGAGGGGACTTATAGGATGTTCACCAAACTCTGGACATACGACTAGCATTGTATAATACATACACCCTAGGTTTTAATACCCTTTTTGACAAAAAAAATTCCAAACTCACCATCCCAGCTTTGGAGGATTTTGAGTGAAAAACTTGAAAATTATGTCGCTTAAAAAAATGTCATATAATTAACAAGGGAGAAAACTCTCAAGGATGATGACCTTGATTACCAAGTCTAAGAAGGCCAAGTCTTTTACATAAAATGACCTCATGCTATGTATTTATTTTAAATCCCTCGAAAGGGTGTGAACATCCAAAAGAGGCCACAACTAGCACTGATGAAACCATAAAACTTCCAATCATTGACTAAGAATAAGTGATTTGTTCCGATCCTTGGTGGCTGAGTTGACAAATGCCCTAAGTGCAACTTAGTAAATAACATATGGCTCCAACTATGGGATGTGCACTCAATCTGGTCTTTAGGCAAGGAGAGGATATGAGAACACCAGAATATGTGGATTATATACCATGGAAAAACATATCAACTTGACAAGAAAACGTTAGTATCACAAGTCTTATGAAAAGAACCAATGATCCAAAAGTTTTTTTTATTGAAAGCAACAAAAAACAAATTGATGAAAGAGAGTTTTATTCCTAAGTAAATAAAAGAAATGTGTAAATTAAATCCTCACATTAAGGATCTTATTTTCTTACTCTAAGAAAGATAAAATAAATATCTTAGGTAAAATCAAGCATCCAATGTAGCCACCTACGTATATTAGCAATTTTAATAATTTTTTCTTTCCCTTTGGTTACCAAACAAAGTAAGGAAACATTATCCAAGAAATGAAAACTTGCATGAAACTTCAAAATGGGAGGGTTGGACGGGAGATTATAACAATGGAGAAGTTCATTGAACTGCTTCCCAAACTGCCAAGTCCTCTTGGGACCGGGATTATTCTATCCAAGATTGGATAGGACTAATATACAAATCCATATGATGAGGCACATCATCATATTCATCAAAAGGGCGTGTTTGCTGATAACTCTATGTGTAAGCCCCAAACTACTCCACATCATAAGGAACACATGTATGTGAAGACCATGGATGAAATGTCTTCAACTAATTGCACCCAATCTGACTGTTCACTGCGTTACTTCTCTATGTATTCATTACTGACACTCATGTATGGCTTAGACTGACCATATGGATAAATTGCAAGCTCTTCTTCCATATCAAAATTTCCCAAGGAAACAAGATCCATGCTCTCTTCTTTAAAAAATTAATAGATATGATCTTCAATAAAACCATCAAAATACTCAAAACCCCCTCCATTAGAAATTTCATAGACAATATTATCGACAAAACCATCAAAACTTATTGGTTCATTTTTTTTCCTCCTCAAACATGTCATAGATTGGATTTTTGATGAATATCTAGGAATCCTCATCAACATATTGGTCAGACATAATGGAGTCTTCGTCATTTGTATATTGCTCAAGGCTAGGATTTTTCTCCTCTTCATACTCATATTCTTGAGAAAAGAGGTCACAAGGATGTAAACCTTCCATACTATCATCATTATATGGAGAACGGGTAGGAGTTCCATTATGCACATTACAATTTTCAAGATAAGTTTCATTATAATATTCCATAATGGTTTCTTCTTGGGGTATATATGGAATACAAATGTGATCATCATCAATGAAATAATCATGAAAGGATTCCCAATCATCAATATTCTCTATTAATGTGACATGAGGAGGGTCTTCAATAATGTTTTCACTTAATGGCTCATCATACACAAACTCAATCAAATCATCGTGGATTTTTTCTTCATTGTGATTTCTTAGAGGTAGAACCCAATATCTATCATTTCCTATCCTCGTGAGAGGAGGTAATTTCGGGTCTTCCTCATGATACGATATCTAGGGAAAGGAAACAAAAAGGGACCCTTCCAGGACTTGTCTAAAAATTCTGTTGTAGTCTCTCCTATATGCCACTGCCTCAAGAATATTCTCAGGAAGCTTAAAAGGGAAGTAATACCTTTATTTGGAAGACAAATGAGATACCATTCACAAGCATTTCCTTGGAGAGCACTGACAAAAAAATTCGATCATATTATGTTCATACAAAAAAACGAATCCAGCTACAATTTTAAGGAAAGATACGACATGTCAGACCTCTTCATGCTCATTTCCCCAAAATATAGGTAGATGATCAGATATATCTTCACCATTATGATAATTAGGAAATCCTAGGATGTTTGACAATTTAATGGAAGGATATTCACTCAAAATTCGAGCTTTTTCCTCATCCATGTTGTTTACTCAATATCAATCATTTGATATAACCATGGAACTGTCAAAATAATGAGATTTAAAATTTTACTGTTTGCATGAGCTCATCTACACATAATAAATTTCAACAATTTTCGTTAGAAACAAGGGTTTTATCCATTCAATGGAGTCGGCATGTGAACCGAACAATATGCATCATAAATACTTCACAAAAAATTCTCTTTTTTTGTTTTATTTCTTTAAAGAAAAAAATGCTAGTGGAGTCTTGAGACAAAGAATCAAATATCTACTCTAATCATTCATCAAGAAAAGAAAAAAAAATACGGAAGAAAGTGGTAACCCCAGAATAAAAATATTTATCCTCGACAACGGTGCCAAAAAGTGTTTCCAGCTTTCACACACCCAGGAGTTAAGTGAAACAGAAATATTCAAGATGCTAGGTGTGTCCTTAGGGGAAAGTATTGAGTCAAGTATTTTCACTTCATATTGACACCTCCATTTAGGCCAAACTCGTAACAAAGCCAAGGGGGTGGTCCCTAAGAAAGAATTCAACTAAGGATCTTTATATTTTAGTTGTTAATGATGGAATTAAGTTGTTTTAGTATTTTTTTTGGTAAATAATTTTGTCGTAAAACTGATGCAAAATTGTTTAAACATTCAACATCATATAACATGAGTATATAAAGATTGAAAAAATTGATAATCAGATGCAAATAATATTGTTATGTACTCAGATCAATTCCAAATGGAGTAAAAAATGCTACTAAAAAGGAAATGCTTTGCAATGTGTCTTGGTCAGTTTTAATTATTAAAAATGCATTTATTTAAGGGAAGGGAGGATTCTTGATATAGTTATGAAGTACTGAGAATATGTCTAGGGATATGAAAAAATTGGTTCCTCACTCGAAAATATGGGTTGCATCAGAGTCTATGAGAAGGTGTTCAATACTACACCAACAAGGGTGTAGCCTAATTGTATCTCAAGGTCACTGTTTAGTAGTTCCTGCTTCCTTTGAGAAATTTTGCCAATAATGTCAAAATGTGTTGTGTCATATTTTCACAATATTTATAATTTTTTTGATTTCATTTATGTGAATTAATTATTTAGATGTGAATAATTGATCAATGCACATTCATGTTTTTTATTATCCCAAAGCTCAGGGAAAACCTGCGATGGGAAAGAGATTACAACGAAATGGAAAAAAAATTGTTCCAAATGTATACTAAAGAAAAAAATATTGTGGCATCAAAATAAAAAATAAATCCTAAAAGTATCCACATGATATGTGTCACACTAATAAACAAGAAGCCTTTGGTTGGTGGAGAGAGCATACTTCATGGCAACGAGCAAGGGAACAAAACTATTTAAGAAATTTAAAATATGGAAATGAAAAGTAAAAAATAACTAAAATATCCTTCAAATAAATCAGATTGTGTTCATGTGACTTTTAGAAAAATTCAAGAGATGAAAGTGACACTACCAATCCCCCCAAGGGGGATGAAGTGTGGGCGATAGGTAGCCCAGTTTCCTTCTTTATTAATTATTATTACAATATCAAAAAAATAAATTAAAATATGTCTTAGACCCTATAAAATAGGCCCAAGTATTTATTGAACTTTATGGAGTGAAGGGGAATGAAGAAGAGGTGAAAACTGAGGGTTTTTCGATGTCTCAGGAGACCCAAAACTGGGAATTTGAGTAGAGATTCCTCCTCTTTTTCTTTCAACATGATAAAAAAATAAAAGTTAAAACTATTAGAATATGATGGAATGAATGAATAGAAGATAAAACTAAAACTAATTTCAGTACTTGCAAAAGATTGAAAAATTTTAGTAGTTTTTAAAGCGCTGAAATGACAATTTTAGATTCAGCAAAAAATTATTCTTTTTAAGAACTTATAAATCTAAATTATATGATATTCTAAATAAGTATATTGAAATTATCATAATTTTAAATCAAATCTATCAAATTTTCATATTCAAACTATGTAACCAGAAAGAGGAGAGGGGATTGTTTTAAGAAGATGGAAATCGACATGAAGCCCCACTTGATCTTCTTATGAAAAAATTTGAGACCCTGTAGAAATAAGAAAAAACTTGAGATATTGTCAAAGAGGAAGAAAATAAAACTGAGTTTAAATCCTCCTTTGGAAATGTAACTTGCAAAGAAACGTATGAGAAACCCCTGCATAGAAATTTAGGTCTAGTGTACTCAAAAATAGGAAATGAGAAAGAGATGAAATACAATTGAATACGAAAAATTAATCTCCTATATATTGAAATAAAAATACTAGTAAGCAAGTTACAGTCGTAAATTCCTACTTTGTGTGTCTTAGGATGACCTTCTAAGCTAGATCTAATAGCAATTTAAACAAAAAGAAGAAACTCATAAATTTAACAATGTCACCTCACATATTCAAAAGAAATCATATCATAACATGGAGTAGACCTCACAAGTCTACAATTTTATTCATCAATATAGAAACAATACAAAATGACAGAGATTCTTTACATCCATCCTCGACAAAGGAGGAGAACCCTGCTTTTATAGTCATAGAAGAGCTCAAACCCTAGGGAGGCGCATTTTCCAAGTAGAGAGGAGGTTTAGGGGGTTGATAAATGCATGGGAGGAAGGCTTGAGTGTTTGTATGAAGAGTTTCCACTTTAAATGAGGTGATCCAAATGTCTTGGGAGCCCTTCACCTCTCCCAACCACCTCAACCACATGAGGGATTTTACCCTCCTTGACGAGAATGCGCCCCCCTTTAGTGGAGAGAAGTATGCCACCTTAGAGACAAGTCCCATACAAGATTACTTTAATTTAGGATTGGGGGTTTCTCCTATTTTTCCTTTTGTTTGACCCTTTGAGCCATTTTGGAGAGAAAATCCAAATTAATAATTGAAAATTACTAATTTGACTCTCAAAAGTGGTTTTATGGGTTAAATTAGTTCTCTTGCTCCAAAAATGAGCATCTCCGTTACCAAATTGTGTGCCTATTCCCAATTCGATGACCTTTTGAAATATTACAATTAAAATACACCTTATCAGGGATTTTATTAAAAAACTAAAAATTAAAAAATCCTAGGGGAGACTTATCGGATGTTCACCAAACTATAGTCATATGACTACCATTGTATACTACATACACCCTAGGATTTAATAACCTTTTTGAGAAAAAAATTACCAAACTCACCATCCCAAATTTGGAGGATTTTGAGTGAAAAACTTGCAAATTATATGTCTGTTAAAACAATGTTATATAATTAGGAAGGGAAAAAACACTCAAAGATGATGACCTTGAGGAACAAGTCTAAGAATCCAAGAATTTTACATAAAAGAACCTCATGCTATGTAACTTATTACAATTCCCTCAAAAGGGTGTGAACATCCAAAAGAGGCCACAACTGGCCCTTATGAAACCACGAAACTTCCAAGCACTGATTAAGAACAAGTGATTTGTTCTGATCCTTGGTGGCTCACTTGAAAAATACCCTAATTGAAACTTGTAACATCCTCGACCCTATGACCCGCAAAGAGGACACTACCACACTATGATATAACCCAGGAAACTAGCCCCATGAAGTTTTACATGACTAAAAACTAACAAATTGAAATGCTTTGAAGTAAAGCATGTAGAGATGCATAATTATTTAGCATACATCGGAAGCAAAACCATACATTAAAGCATTTAAAATATTCATCATAATTCATGGAATAGTAGATATAATTGTAGAGATGAAATAGTCAAGATTAATTATCTTTTAATGAAGACTCACCCCGCAACCAGCTATGTCACTGCAACGTTCCACCCAACCATAGGCCAACATGCTCATCAATATCTTAGCAACACTGCCACCCCCGATATGGGAATGATTCCTCAAGGAATAAGGGACAATAAGGCTTATACATAGCCAAGAATACACAAATCAGAAAGCCAACACAGTTGGGTTTATCAGGCCATCAACAAATTAGCCAAGCCAACACAGTCCGAAAACCAACCACTGCATACACACAGCAAAACAAGCGGTTCACATCTCAGGTGGGGAAATCCAAATTTTGAGTCATTCTTGGCCCTATCGTGGCCAAAATGTCTCAATAATAGACACAACAAACCCAAAATGAAAAAGAACCCACATCAAACAACAAATCATGGGGAAAATAGTATCCCCAATCTCAACATTGAAGCAACGGGAAATACACAGCCCGAAATAGAAGAGGTGATCAGACTCTCAGCCTGGGCGGGGAAAACATATACTCAAACTACAAAATCAGTATGGAAACATGCCCCCATAGCAGAAATCGTGAATGGCTACTTCACAGGGACATCGTGGATGGCAAAAGACAGCTCAGTAAGAATCCACAGTGGCCCAAAACGTAATTAAACACCACAACCAACAAAAACGTGGGGAAGAAAATAGCCTTGGTCTCACAATGAAACAGCGGGAAAATTACACAGTCCGAAAATTGAAGAGAAATCAGACTCTCATCATGGACATGAGGAAAACATACACAGGAAGATCGTGGTTGACCGAGAATAGTTTCTCCATCCCTCTACGTGAGCAAAATGATGAAGAATCGTATGCGTGAGAAGGTGAGACCATGAGAAAAAAAAAACCCCGTATGCGTGAGGATGAGCAAGATCAAATGGAATAATGGAGAATGGAATCGTCCTCCATATCATGCTCTCTACGTGAGGGAATGATCCTGCTGGTGGAGTGTGCATGTGGGCAAGGGCTGACAGTCCTGCCACACACCACTGCCCAGCAATAACTATCCCAACTAATCAACAGAAGTTTTAATGTGGTAGTTGACTGATGACACAAGGAAAGGTGACTGAGTCAAAAGGGTGGGTGACAACTAAATGGGTTCAACAGTTGACACATGGATTTTCCCCATTGGCCCAAGGTTTAATAATTGCCCCCCCTCCTTATACTTAGGAAAATCATGCCCTTTTCAGCATGGTTGCATTGATGTAGCTGGTTGGGGTTTATTTTAATTAAAATGCATATTTACATGATGCCAAAACTAAAAAGGTGCTAGATAGCACGATATACCATCAGAAACGATTTGAATCACCAAAACATAACACAACCAAATCAATGGTGGGGCTTTTTTTCCTTTAGCTCCACAGCATGATTAATTACAATATATACATCATGTATCTTTTAATGCAAACAGGGTCAAAGTTGGGGTATTACAAAACTTAGTGGATAACAACTATCAACGAATGGAGTACAAATGCATTCTTAGGCCCTTCTTCTATAATTCATCATCTCTCATATTCGAATCTTCGACTGTTTCTCAATGTTATGGAGAGAAATTCTTATGGCTTGGGGTACCACAATAGAAAGCTTTGACTCCAGAAATCAATCTTTCCCAATATGAAATAGAAATAAAGTGTCTAACACTAAAGGATCAGACCTCGTACCTTATTCTAGACGGTTGAAGTAGATCCCCGTTGAGCTTTCCAATCTTCAGCTTGAATTGATATAATACATCCTCAACAACAAGTAAACAATACAAGCATACTATATATCATGGTGTTAGATCTATTCTAGCATATATAATCAATAATGTAAAAGCATTTGACATATTCCAATGGATACAATATTCAATCAAATACACATCATTGGACAAGGAAAGATAGTTCTTATTAATATAAATCAAAGATTACAAGATAGATACAACCTCTTATGGCACGTCTGCGAATCGGAGAAACTGAATCCCCCACTTGGGCCTCCACCACCTCAATCCTCCATCTCACGATAGCAAGCTCACTAGCAAAGGGCAAGTACATGTCCTACTATGCGAATAGAGGTGTCGAGGTCGAACATAGTAGTCCATCATCTGATTACCGGTCATTGATGAATACCGTTAACAGACGCGAGATTACCCCAGTGGAGTCACCAATTCTGTTACAGAGAGAAATTCCTATGGCTTGGGGTACCACAACAGACATCTTTGACTCTAGAAATCAATCTTTCCCAATATGCAATAGAAATAAAGTATCTAACACTAAAGGATCAGACCTCGTACCTTATTCCAGACGGTTGAAGTGGATCCCTATTGAGCTTTCCAATCTTCATCTTGAATTGATATAATACTTCCTCAACAACAAGTAAACAATACAAGTATACTATATATCATGGTGTTAGCCGCGGATATAGGTGTCAAACTCGCGTATGTACGCGGTTATCGGGGAAAAAGCCGCGTATATCATCGTTTATATATTTTTTAGGGATGATCAAGGAAACATCAAAGGATAAAATATGGTCCATGGGGTCTAAAGAGTCTGCAGCGGGACAGGGGAAGGCCATACAAAGTGTGATTCACCTAGAGTGGTGAAACCCGCTATAACAGATGCCCCCTAATGTGTGAGGTCAGAGGGGTCATACGATGGCCGAAATACATTACAAGTCCATCCCATAAGTGGAGTGATGAAGGATCCCAAATGGAAGACCAGCCACCCAATCAGCATAGTACAATGATACAACTCTGCATACAACTGCAAGTACATATAGTAGTCCCGGATACATAAGAGTACAATGGCCATGAATAGGCATAATACATGATATCACATATGTGGTCATCACCACATACAATATACATAGATCATAATCTCCATGAGGAAGATATACAAGGGACCATGATCTCCAAAATGGCTGAAGATATACAATAGATCAAGATCTCCATAATGGCTGGAAATGTCTGACATATACTTGAATCAAGTCACGAGAGCTGAAATCTCATGAACACTGGCACGATCAAGGAGGTAGCATATAAGAGATGACACCAGTCTGGAAGGTCTTCTACATAAACCGCTATGAGTACATGTCCTACTATGCGAATAGAGGTGTCGAGGTCGAACATCGTAGTCCATCATCTCATTACCGGTCATTGATGTATACCGTTAACAGACGTGAGATTACCCCAGTGGAGTCGCCAATTCTGTTACGGAGAGAAATTCCTATGGCTTGGGGTACCACAACAGATAGCTTTGACTCCAGAAATCAATCTTTCCCAATATGCAATAGAAATAAAGTGTCTAACACTAAAGGATCAGACCTCGTACCTTATTCCGGACGGTTGAAGTAGATCCCCGTTGAGCTTTCCAATCTTCAGCTTGAATTGATATAATACTTCCTCAACAACAAGTAAACAATACAAGCATACTATATATCATGGTGTTAGATCTATTCTAGCATATATAATCAATAATTTAAAAGCATTTGACATATTCCAATGGATACAATATTCAATCAAATACACATCATTGGACAAGGAAAGATAGTTCTTATTAATATAAATCAAAGATTACAAGATAGATACAACCTCTGATGGCACGTCTGCAAATCGGAGAAACTGACTCCCCCACTTGGGCCTCCACCACCTCAATCCTCCATCTCACGATAGCAAGCTCACTAGCAAAGGGCAAGCTTGGGAAGAACACAACAGTGCTCCAAAGGGACAAAGTGATGCAAAATCAAGCATAAATTCTGGCAACAATGGACTATAGTTTCGTTGCTTTCTATCTCTCTATATGCCTTCAATGTACCAAGGGGTTTCTTATATAGCTTCACAAGGAATAATGAAGGGTCGAATCCGAGTGATCTCAAGGCATATGGAAGGCCAGTAGTCAAATGAGTCGGATCCATGTCAAGGAAAACTCCAAAATGATTTGGACTATGCACACATCCCGATGTATGTGGATATATGGGTCAAACTCGCATATGTACGTGGTTATCAGGGAAAAAGCCGCATATATCATCTTTTATATATTTTTTAGGGATGATCAAGGAAACATCAAAGGATAAAATATGGTCCATGGGGTCTAAAGAGTCTGCAAAGGGACAGGGGAAGGCCATACAAAGTGTGATTCACCTAGAGTGGTGAAATCCACTATAACACTCAAGGAGATCGATAACTAGAACTATTTGAGGTTTTCTGACTAGTTCAAGCACTAGGTTTGTATTATGAGCTTTTTACTCTGATTTTCCCTTCATGATCGTATATGAGCTCTTGCCATAAGTTTTACAAAACTATCAAGATTTCACCGGTTTGCTGCACTTATATATGTTTTTCATGGTTTTTATAAGAACTTGACTATATTGTGAGAAATTTCTAAAAATTTGAGAACTCTTTAGGTGCGATCAATGATAAAGATGAAAGAAAATTGTGTATTATAATGCATCTTCTATGATTTTTCATTCATTGCAGTATATGAGGTATTTTTTGTGATTTTGTAGAACTATTGGTAAATTATATTATATTAAATAGGAGTTGTGTAAACTACAAAACCCATCAACAACCCAAAATTTTTATCCTACTGCTAGCTGGAAGGCAACCATAAGTGTATACAAAATACTCCAAAAAAAACAAAACACCAGGCAAAGAAACAAAAAATCACTCTAGAAGATGCATATTAATATAAGATAATGTATAATCAATTCTACAAAGTCACAGAAAAATACCTCATATACTGCAATGAAAGCAAAATCACAGGAGATGCATCATAATACACAGGTTTATTTCATCTTTCTAAAAAACGAATCCAAACAATTCTCAAATTTTCATAAATTTCTCATAATATAGTCAATTTCTTCTTAAAAACCATGAAAAAAATATTTAAGTGTAGCAAACTAGTGAGATTTTGGCAATTTTTCAAAAATTATGGCATAAGCTCAAATACAATAATGAAGAGAAAATCAGAGCAGAAATATCATAATACAAAACAGGTTCCCATCCTATTCACAGAACCTCAGATAATTCCACTTATCCATGTTTTGTGAGGAATATGTACCTTATGAATTGGGGGCTTAGGGTCACCAACATACAAGGGTGTGACTTGCAAACATCAAGGTTTTTGAAACATAAATAGGATAATAAAGGTAGGTAGGACCAGTGCCTTTTTTAGACAGTTGATCCTAGATTTAAATCCCTTCTTCAAATGATTCAAAGCTTTACTTTCATCAATACCTGCAACATAGATTGTCATTTCTCCATAATATCTCTTATTGTTATATAAACAAACATGAACATATTCATTTTCATTTAGAAATAAATAACAATATATATCATCATTCATAACAACAAAAGAATGCACTAAGACATATATGCAAGAAACTCACTCTTTATTAATGAAGTTTTGGAAACATTAAAACCCTATCTCGGACAAGAATTATTCTGCAGACCAAGAACTAAGTCCTCCTTGTTTCTCTCTCCAAGATATTTCTCCATCATAACCTTTCTCTCAAACTTTCCTTTTTATCCTTTACCCCTCCCCTCTATTTATACTTGCTGGTGAGGAGAGGCTATGAGGCCTAAGATGGTTAGGGTAGTTAGGGAAGTTACCGTTTTGTTGGGCCCACTATATGCCGGTTAATTAAAAATTAACATGCAGAGTGCTAAAAATAAATTATCAACCTGAGGAAGTCTTTTATGCCAAAGATATCGTGCAAGATCTATGCAAGCATAATTTCTGCCTGACACTGTTATCTATTGGTATGCAATCGAAACTCTTTGTAAACTAGATCACACCTTCTTGCAAAGAAAACAAACCCCAATCATATTCATAAATCCAAAATGTAAATATAATGATGCTTCAACAAAATAAATTCTTAAAAAGCAAGATCTAAATACATAAACCTAGAATAAATGCTATGTTGGCCAACGATCTATCAAGATGAATTAACAGGAAAGAAAAAACTATAATAAATTTGATGAAAGCATGAACTAAATAATAAAAACAACTATGATAAATCTAATGAATGAAATAATTAACTAACAAATAAACACATATAAAAAATAAAACACCTACAATCAACATTTCCAGCATCTTCTCAGGGAAGAGGGCCCTTCTTCCACTGAGCAGAGATGGATCTCCATAGTGAAAGTATACAACTCCATAATTAAGAAACTGCGAACATGTATTATCAAAATGGAATGATTACAATGGATCTGGATCAAATCCTACATCATAACATTACTTTGTCTCCTCCCCTCTCAATGAGATTTATTACATATTTATACATAAAATTATCTCATGGAAATGAGGAACTGAACCCCCATCTTGTGATCTGTAACAATTGAAACACGGCCGTAACTGCTAACATCTTTGGAACTGGCCATAACAGTAAATATGGAAAATACCCTCTCAAAAAACCACCTGTATATCATAAACTGTGGGCTTTTTTGGCAATTTCCTTGTTACTCAAGTAAATAAGGTTGTCATGCACAAAACCCATGTCTTGGATTTTTGATATTTTTCTCCATTTGCCCACAAATCGAGACGCGAATCAAGGTGTTCCTATTCGGCATGCATTTTTGGTTAATACTGTAACAGCTAGCTAGGAGCGTCATGTACGTGACAAATCACTCCACAAACAATCATTAGTAAAATTATGCATAATAGTATTCAATTCATCAAAGATAAAGGAAAATAATCATTATTAACCACTTAAAACATTAATGGAAGTAGTATGTTGTTTTACGCACAGTTACAACAAATGGATGGAAAATGGAATGATAAATGGGCGATAATGGGAAGAAAAAGGATGAAATATATGTCTATAAGTGATGAAAAAATAAACAATTCCAAGGCACAACATCACCCCCAAACTAAACTTGTTGCATGCCCTCATGCAACCCAATACCTGTGTAGCATCCATTCACTTGTTGCTTTTCATTTTACTATACAAGGGGGGTTGTAGCTGCGACAAGTAGAAGGTTAGGAAATGCTTTAGCGAAGTCGCAGGTGTACATAGGCTGAATATGGAAGAGTTGTAGCTGTGAAAAAAATGGGAAAAATTTTAACGGAGTCGCAGCTGAGTGGAGCAAAAAAAATGATCGATATTTACGGAGTTGCAGCTGCCTAAAATGGGAAAATAGGAAAAAAATTTACCGTGTTGCAGCTGCACGAAATGGGAAAAAGGAAATATGTACGGTGCTACAGCTACACAAAATAGGAAACAGGAAAGATTTACGGTGTTGCAGCTATGCAAAACAGGGAAAATGAAAGATTTACGGTGTTGCAGTTGCACGAAACAAGAAAGAGAAAAGATTTATGGTGTTGTGATTGCACGAAACAGGAAAAAGGAAAGATTTATGATGTTGCAGCCTTTTGAGCAGAAACATTTCGAAGTCATTTTCTCCCAAAAAACAAACTGGGTTTGGTTGAAATTTTTCAGGCAGATTTATGCTAGTCCAATGCAGCCACATCACTGATTTCGAGAAAAATGCAAATTGGTTGTAGGTGATTATGGTCATTTTCTCAAAAACCATACCTTGGATTGGGATGAAACTTACTAGGATTGTTCATATTGATATTATGCACTTCCTATCCAAAAATAATAAGAATCCAAGTTACTAATTGCAAGATATGCTCATTTCAATTTCTGCACTTTTCTAGATGAACATGAATAAAAATGTGTTGTAGCTGAACTTCCGGAACTAATATTTCACAAAATACAAACTGGGTTGGGCTAAAATTTTGCAATCAAATAATTAACATTCTAATTCATCTCCACACAAAAAATTAGAGAAACCGACATCATGGGTTTCAAGAAAAATGCAAATTGGTTGTAGGTGATTATGGTTATTTTCTCAAAAATGGTGCATTGAATTGGGCTGAAACTTACCAGAGTTGTTCATCCTGAAGTTATTCAATCCTTATCCAAGTTTCGTAAAAATACAGCTTACCAATTTAAATATATGCTCAAATGAAATTCTGCACTTTTTGTAGACAAACATGAATAAAAATGTGTTGTAGCTAAACTTCTTGAAACAATATTTCACAAAATACAAACTGGTTTGGGATACAACTTTCAGGTATTGTTCATATTACCTTGGTGCATCTACTCACCAAATTTCACAAAGACCCGGATCAGCTTTTGGTATATATGCCCACTTCAATTTTTGCTTTGTTTTAAAAGAAAAAAGTATATGAATTCAGGTTGTTGCATAAGACACTATTAGCCATTCTGTCATCATAAATGAAAACTAAGGAGAGATTTTGTGTGTCCACTATGATTTTGTTGCTTGAGAATTCCAATAAATCCAGGTCAGAAAATACATTCATCTCCATAATAGTGGCACTGATTGACAAAGAAAAAAAGCTACTATAGAAAATTAGCTCATAATATTTGCAAATAGATGGTTTAATATCTGCAACCCGTTGCTTAATGCAACCAACAAATTGAGTGCACACAAGTTCTAGGAATCAAATCCTTTAATACATCCAATTTGAGGAACCCATTAGGTATGGCAAACCTTATTTCAACCACAATGAATTTTCAACTTTTCTCACGATTGCATGAAGGCAACAAAAACATAATGTTCCAAAGTGCTTTGAATACCCATTGATCAAGTTGCAAATCAGATCTTGGAAATATAAGATTGTTATAGAAATTTGGAAAAAAATTGAGTTTACCACTAATTTGCATTTGCAGCTAGTGATCTATCTCACTTGGATTTTCCTCTAGTAGATATTGACCCTTGTAAAAGAAAGAAAAGTCTTACCTATAGGTTGCAACATTCAATCTGATTTCACTTCTATTCAAGGTAAATGATCCAGCCCATTTGTCTCTGCCAAAATCTTCATGTTGCTCTGAATTTTGAACATTACTGAAATTTTGTTTTACCTGTTGGTCTGAATGTAACATTTGCAATTTTATCTTTCAATGCCAGAACACACATGCATTTGTGGACTAGGCCTTATCTTTAGTTAATTGCTTGTAAACATATGCACTTTTGCAGCACACAAGATATAATCATTAACTTCATCAACTAAATTGTAATATGCCTCAGTATAGGGATGAAAATTATATTGTGTGTATCATATTAATGCATTGACTATTCAGTAATGAAAATGTCATAGAGTGCACAATAATCCTTCTCCCCCCAAACTGAATGCAAATCATGTCCTCAGGCATCATTTTCTGATAATAGAGTTGGAGCATAATGTATGATACAATTTGCAGCCATAAAATATTTGTAGTGCCCACATGCATAAAAAATTCCCAAATTGGGATAGAACAACCTTCAAGCAATAATATGACCGTAAAATTATGAAGCAAAATACCATGTTCTGGTGTATGTTTGAGTAGAAAGAAAACCATGAGGTCCATGATGATCCATATGTGGGGGCTTAGAGTAATCTCATCTTAATATTTGTTCACAATAGCTTCTTTTGATGTAGGTTAGTGTGGCTAGCTTGTCATTTTTTTTCAATTTCCTTAGCATGTGTATCTGTTGCTTTATTTTTTCTCATTGTTGGTTTTTATGTGGCAATAGCAAGGGTTCTTTTCTTACTGTTGGTTCTTGTGTGGTAGCAGCAAGCCTTCTTATTGTTGGTTCTTCTATGACAACAATAAGGTAACTGTAATGTCCCAAATTTTTAATTGGGTCACAATTGCCAAATCACATTTTCCATGTTCATGAAAGTTGTCAAAGGGATGCTAAAAGTCAAATAATTGCCAAGGAGGAAAATCACAAGTTTCCTAGGTTGGGGGTGAAAGCTTTGATATTTGGAATAAGGGGGATAATAAATGATGTTTAGAAATTAGAAGGGGATAAATATTGAATATTTTATCTTATTAAATAAATACAAAAGAAAATGGAAGTGGCAATGGAGCATGAAGACACATGGAGACAATCGGGCCCACACTAGCTAGAATTCCTAAGTTAAATGCCATCCTCCTCTTGTAATTTCAAATTTATGGGAATCCTAATGTTTTGGGATGGATTATAAGGTTAATATACTTCTCGATATACTTCATAGGTCTAATTTTGGATTAATTGTAACTTACATGGGAGAGGAAGAGCCAAATGGGAGTTTCATGGACACGTGGCTAGATTCCCCTTACATTTATGACATCTATGACACCAATGATGGGGATTCTATGACAATTATGACACAAGTCAGATGTGAAGGATGAAATACTGACATAATAACATTTCAATACTGAATAGAGCATCTTATAGGTTGAATTTGGGATTTGGATAAGGCTAAGAGGCTCCTACTCAAATTTGGGAGAAGAGGGAAGGTGAAGAGAGGGGTCACATGGCATAGCATGAGCATCCACACCAATTCAACTTGGTTTTGGTTTATGGATGGATTTGGAACCTTAGAATACTAATAATGTTTATAAAATATAGGAATCATCCATGACAAGAAACTTTTTATCATTTGTGAAATTGTCATTTGTGAATTGTGAGAGCTAGTGGATGACTAGTTTTCTTGCTTAAGCCAATTTCGAGGGTGAAAGATTCTCATCCTAGTTGGTGTTTGGAAATGCCACTCAAGTTTTTCATGGAGATTTAATGGAGTCTTATTTTTAGGTGTAAGCTCTAATAAACCATGTGGATTCTTCTATGGAATCACTCTCTCTCAACTATTTCCAGTTTTCACAGCATATTCATGCCAGTGGACGGATTGCGCTTTGGGTGAGATATTGATCTCTTTGGGGAAGATTATAATGAAAATTATATTATTTTGTGATATATATTTTCTATATTTCATGTTAAAAATACTCTCAGGTAGAAATACGCAAAATAATTCATATAAAAATGTTGAACAATGAAGAAATAGTGTCATTTCCCCACAATCTTGTTGTTAACCATTGTAATGCTGATGATTTCAAATTGGGAGAGCCTTTAATTGTCCATTTATAATTGTAATCAGTTAATTAATCTCTTTTATTCATTTTCAAAAAGTTTCAATTCAAAATTCTCAAGAGTTGTATGTCAAAATGACCTTTTATGAGCAAACAATGACCATTTCCACTCCATTTTGATATATCCCATGGTAATGCTTATTATTTTGATTGGAGGAATGTATATCTGATACATTTATGATGTATGGACTATAATTAATGTTTTTTTCAAGTCTAGTGTTCATTAATTAAGCATTGGAATCCATTTTACTCATGTTTATTGAATTGGGAGAAGATTTGGTGCATTTTCCCCAAGGGTCGAAATTGTGACTTGGGAGTTGTTTTGGAAAGACTCATAACAGCATGTATAAACTGAAATATAATGCATATGACACTTTTAAAATGTCCCTTACACATACCCATCCTCTGTTCATAAATTCAAGTGACTTTGGGATCATTTGTGAAGCCATTTTCGACAATCACGCAGGGGGAATTGGAGCCCGAATTTGTAGTAAAGACTCCTTTGAACAAAACATTAAAAAAGTTTGCAGAAGTAATTGGGAGGTCACAAAACATACATTAGCATTATATTTAATTTATATTATCATTCCTGTAACTTATGATAAAATTTGGAAGCATTTGGCTCAATTTGGAGGTCTAGACATCAAAACTAGTTAAGCTCAAAATTGGTGAAAAATTTGGAAAAAATGGTCATTTAATAAAATTCCAAAAAAGGGACATTACAGTGGTATCAAAGCATGATCTTGGAACCTGATGTGGTCTAATATTTATGAGTACAATAATTCAGGTACCACAATTATATATTGTAACCAAAAGTGCTTTTGTTGAAGAGGAAACAAAAAAGTAGGACAGCAAGACAATTTTTTGGAAACTATGACTAGGCATGAAAAGAGAACCTCATATGATGGTGAGGAGATAATAAAAAGCACGGAACCTATATTTGAAGACATGACTAAGAAAATTATGAAAGGATTCAAATTTTTGGCTATCCAAAGTTGGGAAAAATTGTTAGTTTTTCATCATATAAGCTAGCATTATGATCTTAGGATCTTTTCACTGAGAGAATAACAAGCACAACAATAAAACATAAGCACATCACAAGAGACAAGAGACAAGAGACAGAAAGATTTTTTTTTGGGTAAACCATAAAGGAGAAAACCCCGCAACTTCCTCAGAGATAGAATCAGCACCAAAACGGTAAAATCCCCAAAACACTAAGATGATCTTGACACAGCATCAGTCTCTCTCTCTCACACTGAGAGAGCTTCTCCTCTCTCCATCATGCACCCCAATGAGTGAGTGTGAGTGTTGCAAGTGATAAATAGAGAGGCTCTCACACTCTATTTATATTCTTCTGTTCACTTGGAACCCACTCCATCATGTCGGCTCCACTTAACAATTACTTACTAGAGCCGACATCTCTAGGAGTGTCTAATAACCCTAGTGCCCCACCACTTGTGGGGACTTTACCTCCTCTGACCAATAGGAAGGTATCACAATGGTGGGGACTATTTCCCTGACTTACAATGACTCACCTAGGGTCAACTTCACTAGGATAGTCTAATAACCCAAGGGCCCCACAACTGTGGAGACTTTAACCCTTAACCAATAGGAGGGTTGCCACAATGACTTGACATGACTTTCTCATTATAGAAACTTCCCAAAATAAACATCAGGGTATGAAATGACTCAAATACATCCTGAAATGAACATTGGGTTACAATAGATAAGAAATACAACTGAATACATTCCAAAGTTACAATTACATAAACACTCCCTCTTAACTAGGAAGGTATTCTCTTGACACAATGTATCAGCACAAGTCTTCTTCTCTGTATCATCTGGGTCATCGTCAGGTCTTTGTCATATTCAAGTCATCTTCATCTGTAAGTCATCTTCATTTGGATCTGGATCATCACTCGATCTGGATCATCATCAATGAATCTAGATCATCACTCAATCTGGATCATCATCACTAGATCTGGATCATCACTTGATCTGGATCAACATCACTAGACTAGATCTGGATCATCACTCGATCTGGATCATCATGGAGCATCATCACTGGATCTGGATCATCACTGGATCTGGATCATCATGGAACATCATCACTGGATCTCAATCATCACTGGATCTAGATCATCACTGCTGGATCATCATCACTGGATCTCAATCATCACTCGATCTCGATCACCCCTGGTGTTATCTCATGATTCTTCTCATCATAGGAAGTTCTATAGAGCCAGCCCATTTTCATGCTGGTTGTAGGCCTAGCCTCCATGTAGGTCTTCATCCATCACTTATATCTAAGTATGTGGGAACACATCCCTCAGTCACATCAGAAAGGCTCTACACTTACATCTGAGCACGTGGGAACACATCCCTCAATCGCATTAGAAAGGCTCTGCACTTACATCTGAGCATGTGGGAACACATCCCCCAGTCACATCAGAAAGGATCTACACTTACATTTGAGCACGTGGGAACACATCCCTCAGTCACATCAGAAAGTCTCTACACTTACATCTGAGCATGTGGGAACACATCCCTCAGTCGCATCAGAAAGGCTCCTGCACTTACATCTGAGCACGTGGGAACACATCCCTCAGTCGCATCAGAAAGGCTCTGCACTTACATCTAAGCATGTGGGAACACATCCCTCAGTCACATCAGAAAGGATCTGCACTTACATCTGAGCAGGTGGGAACACATCCCAACAATCATATCAGAATGGCCCCCATTCCTTCACTGAGCTACCTGGTAACTAACTAGGTGCCTCCATTCTCAGAATGGCAGTTGCACTTATATCTGAATTCCTCATCCGAATGGCCATCACTCACATCTGACATGGAAGGAACTTAATCCTTTATCCATGACAGAATGGTTCAGCCCTTACATCTGATCAACTGGGAACACATCCCTCTATCACATCAGAATGGCTACTCAGTCCTACACTGAGTGATCCTGGTAACTGACCAGGTTCCTCCATTCCTAGAATGGCAATTTCCCTTACATCTATCCTACTCGATAGAATGGCCAGCACTCATATCTAACATGGAAGGAACCAATCCTCTCACCATGACAAAATGGCTTAGCCCTTACATCTGACCATAGAAGGAACCAATCCTCTCACCATGTCAAAATGGCTATGGGACTCATCACTTTCCCTTGGAGGAAATATCGATCTGGAGAACACCAAGCTTCTCCCTGAAGTACACGAACTTCACTCTAGCCAATGGCTTCATCAACACATCAGCTATATGTTCCTCCATTGCAACATACTGGAGCTTCATTACTCCCTTCTGCACCATATCCCTGATATAGTGATACTTGATCTCGATGTGTTTTGAATTGTCATGGAACACTGGATTCTCTGACAACTTCACGCAACTCTGGTTGTCACAATGTATACAAGTAGCATCCAACTGGAGATCAAATACATCAGATAGTAGCTTCCGCAGCCATACTACCTCACAACTAGTTGAACAAGCTGTGACATACTCTGCTTCAGCTGTACTCAGTGCCACACAGGATTGCTTCCTGCTAAACCAAGAGATCACAACTGAGCCCATACTGAAGCAACACCCTGAAGTGCTCTTCCTATCAATGGCACTGCTTGCCCAATCTGAATCAACATAACCCTCTAGGTTAATATTCTGATTCGCATCGTACTTGAGCCCATAATCAACTGTACCCTTTAGGTGCCTCAGAATATGCTTTGTAGCAATCAAGTGAACACTTCTCGGATCTATCAAGAACTGGCTCAAGCTGTTCACAGCAAAGCAAATGTCTAGTCTCGTGTTCATCAGGTACATCAATGACCCAATCATCTGATGATACATCGTAGTATCAACCGTCTCCGATGAAGCATCACTCAATAGCTTTAGGTTTGATGCCATAGGTGTGGCCATAGCCTTGCATTCCATCATCCCAAACCTCTTCAGGATCTCTACTGCATACTTCCCTTGTCCAAGGAAGATTCCATCTGTATTCTACCACACCTCCATACCTAGAAAGTAATGCATCATCCCCAAGTCCTTCATTTTGAACTCAGCAACAAGCTTCCTCTTCATATTAGCAAGCAACCCATCTGTACCTATCACAAATAGATCATCTACATATAGTAGAAGCATCACTGGGTTTCCATCCTCAGCCTTGTAGTAAAGGTTGGAGTCTTCTTTACTCTTGGTAAAGCCTAAACTGGATAGAAAGCGATCAATTCTGCCATACCATGTCGAACCTCAGGATATTTTGCAGTCACTCCCTCTAAAGCAGAGCATCATACTCCCTCTTTCTTCCATACTCTATACACTGAAATATTCTATACCGGAGTGAAAATTAGTATCCATCAAGGATGATTGGATGCCAAGATCTTCTATCTTGAACTTTTTCAAAGGTTCTTCTCACATCCATCTGTGAGCTTGTCATCCTTTATCATCCTTGTAGCAAAGGTTAAGATATTCATCAAGCTCATCATCTATGTGTTATCCCGTGGGTGTCTTCTGAACTCATACAAGGCCTTCTTTCATTTGCACACATGATTATGCATGTCATGTGACTTCACTTCCAATGGCTTCCATCTTCAATTGCTTCCATCTTCTCTTCTTCTTCTTATGGGTAGAGCTTCTTCTTCTTCCCAAAGTCTGCTGAAAGTAATCACTTCCTTCCGGCACACATTCTTCACATGAATGAATCCCATGATCCTGGGAGACCATTCAAGGTGGCTATCACCACTTCTACATTCTTTACTTCATCTTTTACTGCTTCAAGTTGTTCTTTGATTTGAGAGACCCTAGTACAGTATGATTGTATGGTTTCTCCATTCTGGATCTTCCCTTCTTTCAACTGGTTTCTTAAGGTCATATTCCATTCTTCCCTTCAAATATCTTGATCATGGAATCAAACCTCATCAGTGTCTTTAGGGAATACACTTGTGGTACAAGTTGATCCGTGACTGAATCAACCATGATCTTCTTGGCCTTGACCAAGTTCTTCTTGTGAAAGGCTTGTAGCCTCATCTCCCTCTAAAACTGGAACCTCTCTACTCATGTAGGTGTCCAATCCATTTCTTCAGGGAGGTCATATACTTCCATACTTGTAATTTGTCAAATTCACCAAGCTTATCATCAAGCTGATGTGATAGATCACTTTGAAATGAGAACCTCAAATGGAAATAGCAAAAGATTAGGTCTTACCTATTTGAGGTGTCCGTCCTGGTTCTGGAGCTGGTTGATCTAGGGTTTGTCACAGAAACCCTAGTTTTCAAAACTTGGAATATTTCAGATCTGATTGGATAGACAGATATATCTCTTCAACTGGAGCTATCCAATGTACTCCTTTTCTGAAAATAGTGGAGGGAAGCTCCCAGAACAGGAAGCCCTATATTTCCAATTTCTTCTGCAGAAATGCCTATTGCATTTTCTGTGATATCTATGAAATTGCTGCTCCTATGTGTCTACAATTTCATAATGAGTTAACCTCGGATGTCCCTAATCCAAAACCATAGGTTTCATTAGAATGGGTTTCACCATTTTGGATTTATGATCCTTTTCCCAAGGTGACCTGTTACAGGACTGTTCAGAATAGCGAAGTTGTATGGAGTTCTACGTGTCAATGGTTGATCTTCTGAGTTTGATATTTATACCACCGAAATTGAAGTTCGTTCCCTTTTTGGAACATCTTCGGGAATTCCATTTGGACCTTTTTAGCCCAAGATATTTCAATTCTCCCCAGGTGTCCTATTTAGGGATGAATTCTTGAAGAGGCTGGAACCCTAACTTGGAGGGATCATATATTCCATCATATAGTGAATCTGACATTGAATTTTGGAGACAGTGTACACTAGGATTTGTTCTTAGTCCCGTACAATTTTAAGCTTCTGAGACTTCTCCAACCTCAGAATATATCTCATTTACCAAAACTTATCAGTTTTAGTATTTAGGGTTTTTCCTAGCTCGGGGTCAAATTAGGGTTTGACTTTCCCAGAGTTTCACCCAACCAAATTTCTTGATATAGGTCTCTAAACTTTGGTTTTGATGAGGAGAAAAATCCTATGCTGGTCTCACTCAAAAATTCCTCTTCTGTACAAAGCCCTAATTTCTGCACCGAAAACTGAAAATGCTCGGAATCGAATTCCGCTTCGACAGAAAGATGTGCCCTTCAATGGAGAGTCATCCGAGCATACTTTTGCTGATGGATTGTGGAGAGAGACCCAAAAAGTAAGAATCCCTAGCTTTTGTATATGCACAATGTCTTCTTCTCAGGTTAGCTCTGATACCATGCTAGTTTTTCATCATATAAGCTAGCATTATGATCTTAGGATCTTTTCACTGAGAGAATAACAAGCACAGCAATAAAACATAAGCACATCACAAGAGACAAGAGACAAGAGACACAAAGATTTTTTCTTGGGGAAACAATAAAGGAGAAAACCCCACAACTTCCTCAGAGATATAATCAGCACCAAAACAGTAAAAGCCCCAAAATAGTAAGATGATCTCCACACAGCAGCAGTCTCTCTCTCTCTCACTGAGAGAGCTTCTCCTCTCTCACTCATGTGCCCCAATGAGTGAGTGTGAGTGTTTCAAGTGATAAACAGAGAGGCTCTCACTCTCTATTTATATTATTCCATTCACTTGGAACCCACTCCATCATGTCGGCTTCACTTAACAATTACTTACTAGAGCCAACATCTCTAGGAGTGTCTAATAACCCTAATGCCCCACCACTTGTGGGGACTTTACCTCCTCTGACCAATAGGAGGGTAACACAATGGTGGGGACTATTGCCCCGAATTAAAATGACTCACCTAGGGCTGACTTCACTAGGATAGTCTAATAACCCAAGGGCCCCACAACTGTGGGGACTTTAACCCTTGACCAATAGGAGGGTTGCCACAATGATTTGACATGACTTTCTCATTACAGAAACTTCTGGGAATAAACATTGGGGTATGGCATAACTCAAATACATCCCAGAATGAACATCGGGTTACAATAGATAAGAACTACAAGTGAATACATTCCAAAGTTACAATTACATAAAATAAAAAAAATTATTTTAAGAAGACCAAGGAGAAAAATGCATTAGCTTGTTTGAAGGAGAAAAAGAAGGAGACCCATGAACCAACTAGTTATGAAATAGGTGGAGTAGAAGAAGCAGTACATGAATGTGATCTAAATTTACTCCCAAATCACTCTGAAAAATATGAAGAGACATCACATGAGTATGAAGAAAGTCTTATTGAAAATACTGAAGATAATTTTGAGACACATCATTAGAGGAATTTTGGGGTCTAAAATGGGCCTCCTAAGGAAAATAATAAAATAATAGTTAAAATAATAAAATAATATTGATTAATTTTGGAGGAAGAAAGAAAAAAACTACTTTTTGTGTTCGTATTTTCGACATATCTCCCTGTGTTTTTACTCAAATTTCGATTGAGAGAGCTCGTTGGATGCGGAATTTGATTCCACATCCAACGAGTACCCACACTACATACCTTTGACGCACCCTGCTACCCCAAAAACAAAAAATACCTAAAAAATGTGATGATGACATCATCATCACGTTTTTTCAGGTATTTCTTGTTTTTGGGGTAGCAGGGTCCATCAAAGGTATGTAGTGTGGGTACTCGTTGGATGCGGAATCAAATTCCACATCCAATGAGCTCTCCCGATCGAAATTTGAGTAAAAACACAATGAGATATGTCGAAAATACGAACAAAAAAAGTAGTTTTTTTTAATGACAAATATGTCAATTCAACCATTATGATTGACTTATTTTATTGAAATTCTATTAGTTCTTGAATTCCAAATCACAAAAACTTATTTTGCCACGTTTTCTTATAAGGCCCATTTTAGACCCCAAATTTCCTCTAATGGCTACCTTGGAAATGAAACAAAGAACATCTACTGATCGATGCTTGAACTATGAAGGAGTACCTACTGATGGGTGCTCACAACTCTATGTTGTTGACATAGAGTTCATATTTCAAAATGTTTCTGTAAGACAAAATTCCATTAAACATGAAAATAAAGACGGTGTAGCAGTTGAAGAAGAAACAAGATCAACTTTCCCATCACCACTTGAGCTTCATGAAGTTGGTCCAAGCAAGAAGGAAGAATATGAGGAGGTTCATTTGCAAGAGCCTCATTTTCTTGAAGCATCCTTAAATATGAATGAAAATAATATCCAAGAAGCCATTAGCATACTCCATGACACTCAAGCAATGGTATCAAACTCTTGTTGGAGAGCTACTTCCTTGGAGGATCCATCCTTCCTTGAAGACATGGAGAAGATCCAAAGAGCAATGTGCAACATCAAACGTAATTTCATGTCTTTGATTTTTGATAATAAAAAATTTCATTGAGCTTATTTAATGGTTACATAAATCCTACTTGAATAATAATGAAGTTATTGATAAAGCTCACAATTCAAAATGAGCAACTTCTTGAAAAGTTCCAAGACACTTATTTTTTCTCTGAAGTTTCAGATTTTCATAAGGTAGATTGCTTGTAGGATTCTTATGACATCATGGATCATAATTGATAGGTATAACTCCCGATTCAATATATTCCATTGACATATCATATATTTATACATTTCATGTGGCGGTTGAGAACCATCCTTTTCACCTTCCTATGCAACTATTCATATTCCTATCTATTTATTTATTTACAATATATAATCCCGGCGGATTATATTCTAACAATCCCCCTCTTAATCCGAAAGGGTGTTCTTAAGTCTGAGCATGGTTCTGAATCTTTCAAACTTTTCTCGTCCAAGCGCTTTGGTGAATATGTTTGCAACTTGATCATTTGTGGAACAATGTCGAAGATGGACTGTCTTGGCCTCTACATGATGTCGAATCAAATGATACTTTGTGTTGATGTGTTTGGTTCGATCATGGAATCTAGGATTCTTAGCCAGCTTGATTGCAGAAGTATTGTCGACCAACAATGGAGTGGAGTTCTCTTGTTTTTCTTGCAAATCTTCAAGTATCTTCCTAAGCCATACTATTTCTTTCATTGCTTCAGCTGCAGCCACATATTCTGCTTCTGTTCTTGA
>LPNX010686126.1:173517-218798 GCA_001517045.1 Pseudotsuga menziesii | reverse complement strand
ACGGATGGTAGCCCATTTTGCTGTAGGAGAAAATGTTTCTTCATAGTCAATTCCTTCCTTCTGTGCATAGCCTTTTACTACAAGCCTCGCTTTGTGCTTGTCAAGTGAGGCATCTTATTTGTATGTGTTCTTGTACACCCACTTACAGCCAATTGGTTTGGTTGTAACTGGAGGGTCAACCAGCTTCCAAGTTCCATTCTTCATGAGTGCATCATACTCATTCTGCATAGCTTCTTTCCACTCAGCACGAGTATAATCTTATTCAAAGGAAGTTGGTTCAAAGTTAGTAGATAAATTAAATTCACAATCAAATGATACATCCATGTCATCACCTTAATTATCTGCTCCTCCTCCATCTTCATGTCTTTTCAAACTTCTCGTTCCCGTCTTTCCAACTTCATCTAGATGGACACTTTCAAGTGTCTTTGTGGCCCATTTAGGAATCTTTCATGATGGTCCTGGTTGATCAGCTGGTGGTGCTTCAACATTGATTGAGAGTCTTTCAATTCTCTCAATCACATCATCCAGTTGAACCTCTTGTTCAAGTGAAGTAGCAGGAACTTCTTCATGCAGGGGAGTTGGTGCTTCATATGGAAATTCCAAAGGTTGATCTAGAATAGGAATCCCCCCTTCAAGGTTTGGAATTTCATATTCATTTTCAGAATATGTCTTTGGATGAGGATATTTTTCCAAATGATCAAGCTGTCTCTCAATGGACTGGTCATTTTTATTAGTTTCAAGAAAAATGACATCTCTGAAAATAACAAACTTCTTGTTTACCTCATCATACAGACGGTATGCCTTGGAGTATTCTTCGTACCCCACGAAAATGCATCTTCTGCTTCGAGCACCAAGCTTGTTTCTTTGCTCCTTTGGAATCAAGGCATAACAGGTGGAACCAAAAAATCTAAGATGCCTGACTGAAGGGAGATGGCCAAACCACATTTCATGTGGAGTCTTGTTATCAAGAGCATTTGAGGGACTTCTATTTCTCAAATAGGTTGCACATTTTACTGCATCACCCCAAAACATTAGTTTTACATTCTTGAAAAACATCATTGAGCGAACCATATTCATTATGGTTCTATTCATTCTTTCTGCTACACCGTTTTGTTGAGGATTGTAGGGAACGGTAGTCTGATGTGCAATTCCATGTTGGCGAAGATAATCTTCAAAAGCATTTGACGTGTTTTATTTCCCATTATCAGTACGAAGTGTACCAATTTTTTAATGTGCTTGTTTTTCTATCAATGCATGAAAGTCTTTGAATGTTTGAAATGCTTTTGATTTTGTCTTTAAACAGTAAATCCAGCACATTCTTGAGTAGTCATCAACAAATGTCATAAAATACTTATTCCCATTTGCTGAAGGAGTTGGCATTGGGCCACATAAATCAGAATGCACTCGTTCTAATTTCCTACTTGCTCTGAAATTAGATTCATGGAATGGCTGCTTACTATGTTTCCCTAACATACATGCATCACATTTGTTCTTCTCTTTAGGAATGGTGGGAAAACCAAATACACCATTCTTTCTCAACAAACGAAGACTGGTATAATTTAGATGACCAAATCTTGCATGTCACAATGAACTAGATGACAAATTACCTTCTCCATGCTCAGAGAGGTAGGCATAGTTCTGAACTCTCGAAGATGAACCCTTGAGCTTCAACAGCTTCCCATCTTCGTATCCAGTCATGATGACTCGATTGTCAAAGGACTTTCTTATTTCTACGATTCCATCAAACATGTGAATGGAATGGCCTTGCTGTCGAATCTCCACCAAGGATAGTAGGCTTCTCTGCAACTCTGGAAGATAGAGAACATTCTTTAACAATAAATCAGGGAATCTAGGCATCTTCATTCGAATGGTGCCCATTCCCTTTCGTTTAAGTCTTGACTTATCTGCAAAGTACACTATGCCATTTATTGTTTCATTAAGTTCTTCAAAACAATATTTTTTGAAAGTCATGTGTGATGTTGCACCAGTATCAAGCAGCCAACATTCAGTGTAAGATGAAAGTGAAGTCATTTCATTTATACCAAGATTACAATGTGCAACAATACAATGAGCAGAATCAGAAGATTTACTAGCATCTTGGTCATCTTTCTTCTGGTTATGCTTGTCTTTGATGGAGTCCCATGAAGCCCAACACTGATCTGATGTGTGCCCAGTCTTTCCACAATGCTTGCACTGCAAATATGATCTTTTGGTGAAGTTGTTTCTGCCCCCTCTGCCTCTGAAGTTTCTTCTTCCTCTACCTCTCTTCCTGCTTTGTCCTTTGGAATGATCTTTGCCCGAGAGAGTGGCACCAACTATTGATGCCAAAGATTGCATATTTACAACTGTTAGTGTAATTTACAATAATGAACTTGATATGACAAAGAGAAATAGAAAAAATAATAACCTTGCAGGTCTACAGTCTCTGCTAAGGTGATTTACAATCTCAACTTCAGGTTTTAAAGTGATACAATGACAGTATCACAGCTTCAATTCGTAGCAATTCAGGAAGAAATTCAGTACCAATTCGCAACCTTTAGGGTCTTTATGCAATTGGTAATGGTGCGAAACACAAGGATTTTTCTCTACATGGATCACAAGAGATGGCACTCTTTACACACAACACTTCCACTAGTGCACTAATCAGCATACATTATTCTTCAATATTCAGCATAATATCAGTCAGCATATCAATCACAATATATCAGTCAGCATGATATACAACATACATTATTATTCAGCATAAAAGATATATATCAGTCACTCTCCACGCAGCATATATATCAGTCACTCTCCACGCAGCTTCAAATCTCAATCTCAATGATATTGCCTCACACAGCATATATTATTGGAATATAAATCCAAAACTCATGCAGCATATATTATTTCAATATATACTCAACTCCAAAACTCAATGATATTGCCTCACTCAGCATATATTATTGGAAAAACTCATGCAGTCGCAGAATGCAGTCCACGCTCAGTCTTTAGCAGTCTTTAATACACAGTCCAAGCTCTGAGGCAGTCCTTTGTAGCCATGGGTATAACTCCTAGGTAGTTTTCAACGTTATTTCAGCATTCAGCGAAGTACGGTTTCCTTCCTCCACGCCATTTCAGTGTTCAACTCTTCAACAGTCTTCAACGCATTCAGCGTTCAGGGAAGTAGGGTTTCTCTTTCCACGTAGTCTTCACGATCAACGCATTCAACGCATCAAGAGTACCAATATACATGTATGATATCAGTCTTCAACTTAGGCTCTTCACGCAGGCTCAGGCTCAGTCTTCAGGCATCAGCTTCAACATATATCAGTATATGTAGGATATATCAACACATATACCAGTCTTCATCGCATATATCAATATATGTAGGATATATCAACACTTTCAAAGGAATGCCTTCACGCAGCATTGAAAGAGTGCCTTCAACGCAGCATATAAATTTCATCAACTCAGTCAGGCAGTTTGGGATAGGCGTGAATCTTCAGCCAACAATTTTGAATCACCGGTCTTCAAATAAAACTTCAGGCAGACAGCTTCCATGACTCCTCCAACGCTGGTATTCTTTCTCAATGCAGTCTCACTGCAATCACAGGTCGTAGCTTCACAAGGAATGCTGAATTAGGGTTAGGGTTAGGTATTATGCAATCCACATCTAATATGGCAAGAAATCATTCTACCTCCACATAAGGAGAATGCCCACACACCACAAGATGAGCACAGCTCTCAATGCACAGCGCAGGCCTGGACTAGTAACGAACACAATGAAGTATGCAGGCTGGTAGGAGAAACGCATGCAAATGGCAGACTGATGGAGCAAGTAGTCTGGCAATGGACTGGCAAGCAGAATGCCAGGACTGAAATGCAGCAGGAATTATGGGAGGCAACCAAGCTCTGATACCACTGATAGGTATAACTCCCGATTCAATATATTCCATTGACATATCATATATTTATACATTTCATGTGGCGATTGAGAACCAGCCTTTTCACCTTCCTATGCAACTATTCATATTCCTATCTATTTATTTATTTACAATATATAATCCCGGTGGATTATATTCTAACAATAATAAACATGAAATATTGCAGGTTCTTGATGTGCTTTAGGATTATAGTGATGAGATCCAATCACTAGTAATGGTGGAAGAGGAACTTGAGCTGCCTCTTGAAAATGGTTACACAATTTTTGAAGAAGTGCATAATTCCACCACCTTGGAACCAACCCGTCAAGAATTTTTTTCATTTTATAGGGAGGTGAATAATCCTACCCATATGGATACTTCACATTATGACAATTTTTCACTTACTGATCATTTGGGTGAGTTGGTTCTTTCTCCTACATCCTACACTTCTAAATTTTGCAACAGTCATCCTAATGAAGTATCGATGAAAGGTTTCTTTTTTATGGTGCCACATGAAGAGAATGGAAATTATATTTCTCCTTTTAATGATGTAATTATTAGAGAAAAATATTATTTACATTTGCAGCAGCATCCTTGTTTACATTATGATTATACACATCTACATGGGTGCACCTATAATGTTCATTTGTGTCACTTGAAGACTCATGGTTTTTCTTGCTCAACACTTGGTTCATTTGATGTTGGAGGAACTTCATCCAACACTTGGGTGAAGAGGGATATGATTGAGGAACATTATTATTGGCAGAAACATCCTTTTTCATTTCATGATGATATACATATTCATGGGTGTATTGATGAGACTTCTTTGAGCCACTTGAAGTCTTCCTATTTTATTTTCTCCTTATTTGGTTCATATTTTGGTGGAGGTTCTTAATTCACTTCTTGGATGAAAGAACAAATGGGTGATTATTATTTTGATGCATATTAAATTCTTTGGGAGTAGCATTATAGGACATGGGATCCTCACCTATGTCATTGGAGCATATTTGATTGGCCACTTGAAGCATGTAAGTACTTGGAAAATGGTAGTCTACTCACTAGGAGGTATAAGCACTTTCATGATTTCTTGGTGAGGCGCCTCCTTGATGTACATTTGTATTATGTTGTTATATAATTTGATGATATATATTATGCACTCATGATGTTTGGAAGAATTCATACAAGAAAATGGGATCCAGGAATTCTCTTTCCAAATGGTATAAGTTGGAGAGCACTCTTAATCGTTGGAGTGCAATCCAAGCAATGGGACCCTGGATAGTCTTTGGTCCTATTGATTTCAAATTATTTGGGAAACAAGTAGTATGAGAGATGGATTCCCAACTTAATAAGTTGATTTTAATCAGAGTAGTGTAGCAGCAAGCATGGTGGTTCATCTCTGAAATATTTATGGAATCTCAAATTCTCAAGGTGGGCAGCTCAGTGGCAACTTCAAAGAATCATACAGAAAGTAGGTTCTTCAGCAACCATGTTTGAAATTGTGTGAGGACAAGCAATATTGGGAAAGGAGGATTTGTAATGTCCCAAATTTTGAATTCGGTCACAATGGCCAAATCACATTTTCCATGTTCATGAAAGTTGTCAAAGGGATGCTAAAAGTCAAATAATTGCCAAGGAGGAAAATCACTAGTTTCGTAGGTTGGGGGTGGAAGCTTTGATATTTGGAATAAGGGGAATAATAAATGATGTTTATACATTATAAGGGGATAAATATTTAATATTTTAATTTATTAAATAAATACAAGAGAAAATGGAAGTGGCAATGGAGCATGAAGACACATGGAGACTATGGGGCCCACACTAGCTAGAATTCCTATGTTAAATGGAATCCTCTTCTTGTAATTTTGAATTTATGGGAAGCCTAATGTTTTGGGATGGATTATAAGGTTAATATACTTGAACATATACTTCATATGTCTAATTTTGGATTAATTGTAACTTAAATGTGAGAGGAAGATCCAAATGGGAGTTTCGTGGACACTTGGCTAGATTCTCCTTACATTTATGACATCTATGACACCAATGATGGAGATTCTATGACAGTTATGAAACAATTTAGATATTAATACTGAAATACTAACATACTAACATTTAAGTATGTAATAGAGCATATTATTGGTCGAATTTGGGAGTTGGAGAAGGCCAAGAGGCTCCTACTCAAATTTGGGAGAAGAGGGAAGGTGAAGAGAGAGGCCACATGGCATAGCATGAGCATTGACACCAATTCGACTTGTTTTTGGTTTATGGATGGATTTGGAACCTTATAATACTAATAATGTTTATAAAATACAGGTATTAGCCATGAGAAGAAGCTTTTTCTTATTTGTGAAATTGTCATTTGTGAATTGTGAGAGCTAGTGGATGACTAGCTTTCTTGCTTAAGCCAATTTCGAGGGTGAAAGATTCCCATCCTAGTTGGTGTTTGGAAAGGCCAATCAAGTATTTCATTGATATTTAATGGAGTATTATTTGAATTTTTAATCTAGAGGAAATCATATGGATTCTTCTATGGCAGCACTCTCTCTCAACTATTTCCAGTTTTCACACCATATTCATGCCAATGGAGGGATTACGCTTTGGGTGAGTATTGATCTCCTTGGGGAAGATTATAATTCCAGTTATATTATGTGTTGATTTATATGCTCTATATTTCATATTCAGAATACTCTCAGGTCAAAATACCCAAAATAATTCATGTAAAAATGTTGAACAATGAAGAAATAGTGTCATTTCCCCACTATCTTGTTCTGAACCATTGTAATGCTAATGATTTCGAATTGGGAGAGCATTTAATTGTCCATTTATGATTTTAATCAGTTAAATACTCTATTTTATTCATTATAAAAAAGTTTCAAGTCAAAATTCCCAATATTTGTATGTCAAAATGACTTTTAATGAGCACACAATGACCATTTCCACTCCATTTTGATATATGCCATGGTAATGGTTATTATTTCTAGTGGAGGAATGTATATATAATATATGTATGATTTATGGGATGTAAATAATTTTTATTTTAAGTCTCATTTTCATTACTTAAGCATTGGAATCCATTTTACTCATTTTTATTGGATTGGGAGAAGATTTGGTGCATTTTCCCCAAGGGTCGAAATTGTGAGTTGGGAGTTGTTTTGGAAAGAATCATAACAGCCTGTGTAAACTGAACCATGATGCATATGAGACTTTTAAGAGGTCCCTTACACATACCGATCATTTTTTTAGAAATTCAAGTGACTTTCGGATCATTTGTGAAGCCATTTCCAGCAATTGCCCAGGGGGAATTGGAGCCCCAATTTGCTAGTAAAGACTCCTACATTGAATAGAACATAAAACAAGTTTTCAGAAGTAATTGGGAGGTATAAAAACATACATTAGAATTATATTTAATTTATATTATCATTCATGTACCTTATGGAATAAATTGGAGGCATTTGTGTCAATTTGGAGGTCTAGACATCAAAACTAGTTAAGCTCAAAATTGGTGAAAAAATTGGCAAAATTGGTCATTTAATAAAATTCCAAAAAAAGGGACATTACAGTGGTATCAAAGCATGAACTTGGCACCTGATGTGGTATGATATTTATGAGTACAATAATTTAGGTAGCACCATTATATATTGTAACCAAAAGTGCTTTTGTTGAAGAGGAAACAAAAAAGTAGGAGAATAAGACAATTTTTTGGAAACTATGACTAGGCATGAAAAGAGAACCTGATATGATGGTGAGGAGATAATAAAAAGCATGGAACCTATATTTGAAGAAATTACTAATAATATTATGAAATGATTAAAATTTTTGGCTATCCAAAGTTGGGAAAAATATATTGATTTTAAGAAAACGAAGGAGAAAAATGCATTAGCTTGTTTGAAGGAGAAAAAGGAGGAGACCCATGAACCACCTAGTTATGAAATAGGTGTAGTATAAGAAGTAGTACATGAATATGATATAAATTCACTACCAAGTCACTCTAAAAAATATGAAGAGACATCACATGAGTATGAAGAAGTTCTTATTGAAAATACAGAAGATAATTTTGAGACACATGCTACCTTGGAAATGAAACAAAGAGAATCTACTGATGGATGCCTGAACTATGAAGGAGTACCTACTGATGGGTGCTCACAAATATATGTTGGTGACATAGAGATCAGATTTCAAAATGTTGTTGAAAGAAAAAATTCCATTAAACATGAAAATGAATATGTTGTAGCAGTTGAAGAAGAAACAAGATCAACTTCCCCATCACCACTTGAGCTTCATGAAGTTGGTCGAAGCAAGAAGGAAGAAGATGAGGAGTTTCATTTGCAAGAGCCTCATTTTCTTGAAGCGTCCTTATATATGAATGAAAATAATATCCAAGAGGCCATTAGAATAATCCATGACACTCAAGCATTGGTATCAAATTCTTGTTGGAGAGCTACTTGGAGGATCCATCCTTCCTTGAAGACATGGAGAAGATCAAAAGAGCAATGTGCAACATCAAAGGTAATTTCATGTCTATGAATTTTTATAAAAAAAAATTCCGTTGAGATTATTTAATGGTTACATGAATCCTACTTGAAGAATAATGAATTTATTGATAAGCTCACAATTCAAAATGAGCAACTTCTTGAAAAGTTGCAAGACACTTGTTTTTTCTTTGATGTTTCATATTTTCATAAGGTAGATTTCTTGGAGGATTCTTATGACATGATGGATCATGAGAAACATGAAATATTGTAGTTTCTTGATGTGCTTGAGGATTATATTGATGAGATCCAATCACTAGTAATGGTGGGAGAGGAACTTGAGTTGCCTCTTGAAAATGGTTACACAATTTTTGAAGAAGTGCATAATTCCACCACCTTGGAACCAACCCGTGAGGAAATTTTTTCATTTTCTAGGGAGATGAATAATTATACCCATATACATAATTCACATTATGATAATTTTTCACTTACTGATCATTTTGGTGAGTTGGTTCTTTCTCCTACATCCTACACTTCTAAATTTTACAACAGTCATCCTAATGAAGTATCGGTGAGAGGTTTATTTTTTATGGTGCCACATGAAGAGCATGGAAATTATATTTCTACTTTTAATGATGTAATTATTAGAGAAACATATTATTTACATTTGTAGCAGCATCGTTGTTTACATTATGATTATACACATCTACATGGGTGCACCTATAATGTTCATTTGAGTCACTTGAAGACTCATGGTTTTTCTTGCTCAACACTTGGTTCATTTGATGTTGGAGGAACTTCATCCAACACTTGGGTGAAGAGGGATATGATTGAGGAACATTATTATTGGCAGAAACATACTTTGTTATTTCATGATGATATACATATTCATGGGTTTATTGATGAGACTTCTTTGAGCCACTTGAAGTCTTCCTGTTTTATTTGCTCCTTATTTGATTCATATTTTGGTGGAGGTTCTTCATTCAGTTCTTGGATGAAAGAACAAATGGGCGATTATTATTTTGATGCATATTAAATTATTTGGGAGTAGAATTATAGGACATGGTATCCTCACCTATGTCATTGGATCATATTTGATTGGTCACTTGAAGCATGTAAGTACTTGGCAAATGGTAGTCTACTCACTGGGACAAGCAATGGGACCCTGGGATAGTCTTTAGTCCCATTGATTTCAAATTATTTGGGAAACAAGTAGTATGGGAGATGGATTTCACACTTAGTAAGGTGATTTTAATCAGATTAGTGCAGCAGAAAGCATGGTGGTTCATCTTTGAAATCTTTATGGAATTTCAAAGTCTCAAGGTGGCCAGCTCAGTGGCAACTTCGAAGAATCATACAGAAAGCAGGTTCTTCAGCAACCATGTTTGAAATTACTTGAGGACAAGCAATATTGGGAAGGGAGGATTTTTAATGTCTCAAATTTTGAATTGAAACACAATGACCAAATCACATTTTCCATTTTCATGAAAGTTTGTCAAAGGGATGCTAAAAGTCAAATAATTTCCAAGGAGGAAAATCACTAGTTTCCTAGGTTGGGGGTGGAAGCTTTGATATTTGGAATAAGGGGGATATTAAATTATGTTTAGAAATTAGAAGGGGATATATATATAATATTGTAGCTTATTAAATAAATAAAATATAAAATGGAAGTGGTAATGGAGCATGAAGACACATGGAGACTATGGGGCCCACACTAGCTAGAATTCCTATGTTAAATGTCATCCTCCTCTTGTAATTTCGAATTTATGGGAAGCCTAATGTTTTGGGATGGATCATAAGGTTAATATAATTGTCCATATACTTCATATGTATAATTTTGGATTAATTGTAACTTACATGGGAGAGGAAGAGCCAAATGGGAGTTTCATGGACACTTGGCCAGATTCCCCTTACATTTATGACATCTATGACACCAATGATGGAGATTCTATGACATTTATTACACAAGTTAGATATGAAGGCTGAAATACTGACATACTGACATGTCAATACTGAATAGAGAATCTTATAGGTCGAATTTGGGAGTTGGATAAGGCTAAGAGGCCCTTCTCAAATTTGGGAGAAGAGGGAAGGTGAAGAGAGAGGGCGCATGGCATAGCATGAGAATCCACACCAATTCAAATTGGTTTTATTTTATGGATGGATTTGGAACCCTAGAATACTAATAATGTTTATAAAATATAGGGATCAGTGATGAGAAGAAGCTTTTGCTCATTTGTGAAATTGTCATTTGTGAATTGTGAGAGCTAGTGGATGCCTAGTTTTCTTGCTTAAGCCAATTTCGAGGGTGAAAGATTCCCATTCTAGTTGGTGTTTGGAAGGGACACTCAGGTATTTCATGGAGCTTTAAAAAAGTATTATTTGCACATGTAAGCTACAGGAAATCATGTGGATTCTTCTATGGCAACACTCTCTCTCAACTATTTCCAGTTTTCACACCATATTCATGCCAATGGAGGGATTGCACTTTGGGTGAGCTATTGATCTATTAGGGGAAGATTATAATGCCAATTATATTATGTGATGATTTATATGCTCTGAATTTCATGTTCAGAAGAATATCAGGTTGAAATACCCAAAAAAATTCATGTAAAAATGTTGAACAATGAAGAAATAGTGTCATTTCCACACTATCTTGTTGTGAACCATTGTAATGCTGATGATTTCGAATTGGGAGAGAATTTCATTGTCCATTTATGATTGTAATCAGTTAAATAATATTTTTTATTCATTCTCAAAATTTATCAAGTTGAAAATCCCAAGATTTGTATGTCAAAATGACTTTTAATGAGCAAACAATGACCATTTCCACTCCATTTTATTATATGCCATGGTAATGCTTATTATTTCGAATGGAGGAATGTATCTATGATAAATGTATGATGTGTGGAATGTAAATAATTTTTATTTCAAGTCTCATGTTCAGTACTTAAGCATTGGAATCTATTTTACTCATTTTTATTGAATTGGGAGAAGATTTGGTACATTTTCCTGAAGGGTTGAAATTGTGACTTGGGAGTTGTTTTGGAAAGAGTCATAAAAGAATGTGTAAACTGAACCATGATGCATATAATAATTTGAAAAGGTTCCTTACACATAAAAATCCTCTGTTCAGAAATGGAAGTGACTTTGGGATCATTTGTGAAGCCATTTCTGTCAATTACCCAGGGGGAATTGGAGCTTGAATTTGCTAGTAAAGACTCCTACTTTGAATAGAACATTAAACAAGTTTGTAGAAGTAATTGGGAGGTAATAAAAAAAACATGAGCATGATATTTAATTTATATTATCATTCATGTACCTGATGAGAAAATTTGGAAGCATTTGGGTCAATTTGGACGTCTAGACATCAAAACTAGTTAAGCTCAAAATTGGTGAAAAAATTGGAAAATTTGGTCATTTAATAAAATTCCAAAAAAGGGACATTACAATATCCTTTTATTATTTTCATGCTTGGATAGTTGGGTTGGTGATATGTTGGGTAGGAATTTGAAGTGGATGTGCATGAATTAGAAGGGTGAAGTGTTAGAATTGAGTGGGAAAGGATAGAAATGGGTGGACATAAAATGCTATATAGAAAATGGAAATGGCTAATGCTTAGTGGTTCTTCATGAAATTTCCCTAAATATTTAATAAATAAAAAACTCATGCTATTTTACCTCAAGTTTTGCCTCGATGGAATCCTTCCTTGGCATGGAAGGAATAATGTTGGAGCAATATAGGCCGATCTGATGCTGATACAAATGTATGTGAGAAATGAAACTGGATGAGGATAAATTTGATCCATGATGTTGTGTTGGTTTCCTGTAAGACTGCTAACTGTTGGAAGAAAATGGAAAGAAATTGCAAAACTACTGAAACAAATGATGTTGCAATTCATTGTTGGAACCATTAGAGCACATAATATTCAGCCGCTACAAAACTGAGGTACAATTTTTACGATGCAAATGAATGTGCTGAAGTCAAGCATGGAAAGAAATCATTGGATTAACGGCCATTAATGTATGCCTTTAACCAATTTTAAGCAACTCACCTTTGATAATAGTGAGCTCTAAAGTACCTTAGTGCATCTTGACAGGTACGAATGGATGTGCTGGAGTCGAGTCACCTGCAAGATTTGTCAATCAAGAGGCATTAATGAATCCCCATGATTCACAACAAGGCAATCTTCCATTGATTCATGTCGATAGCAGGCCACTATAAAACTATAATGTCGATCCCAGATGATGTGTTGGAGTCGATGGGACAATACCATTGGAATTTGGACCTTAATGAATTCTACATCATCCAATACAAGTATAAAATAAATGATTGTTAAGAATCATAGTGAAAGATAGAACAAACATGAAAATCAGAAGTGGAAAGTATATGTGAAGTCATGATGTACTAGTGATGGAAAATAAAATGGTTAACGTTGACTACATAAGCAGTGGAAAATGTGACTTTGACATGAATGGATTTTTAGGGTTTTGAAATGAGGACGGTGAATGAATCTACCATAGTGCAATTGGATTCTTGAAAGGTTTGTTTTTGGCAACAATTGGTAAAGGATTCTTGGCATCTAGAAATGGAAATTAACTTATTGAACATTGGTATGGTTTTCACATCAATCTATCCATTTTTTTATGTGCTCAATCCATCTACAAATGAGAAAAAGTCATCAAGAGTCACTCGTGCATGCATTGACCTTCTTCTTCCAAGGACCTGCAAAAACCTAGCACTTGCCTGCAATAAAACATGAAATGATGGAAGAAGAGAGATTATTGATCCCTATTAACCCAAACATTATGAAAAAAAAAAAACAACAAGCAATTACTTATAAAACAAATACAAAGAAAAATGAACAAAGCAAAATCCATTTTATACATGCGGGAGAGCAATGTCCATCTAGACTCACCAATAGTATTTTGATCATAGATTATTCGTTCCTTGTCCAATTTGAGTGATTCAAAATCCAAATGAAATGAAATTCACAGGTATATTTCCATGATAAACATGTTTTTAAAATTCTATGTAATGATATTTCAAATCACTCAGTAACATCTTGCATGACAAGGTGGTTTTTAGAATTCTTGACTAGACCAACAGTCATGGTTTTAGGCTTAACTTTTTCATTTGATAACGGATTTATGTGATTCAAATTGGAAACAAAATTATATTTATCTAGGTATCTTCATTATAAATATTTTTTAAATCCAATAACAATTTATGGTCCGAATAAGCCAATGAACACTCTAAAAAACAAAGTTTTAGGAATGCTGATTTGTGATAGGAAGTCGGTATTTTGGTCATAAAATTTCCATACAATATCAGAATGGAGTGATTAAAATTGATTTATAAACTAGATTCATAGGGAAATATACCATTGAAACAAGTTTTCAATATATGTCCAATAAGACATCCAAAAATTGACTGTCCCAGCTCTATTCCTAAGCTGCTTGCTTGACACCCCGTTAGTATTTTGGCGATAAATTTTTCGTTTGATACCCACTATTAAAAATTAAAATTGTTTTGGAAACTATATTCAAATATATACTTGGGATGTAAACATTTTTTAAAAATAAGGCCATTTGTTCTCTCAAAAATGGACTATCCTGACTGTGTTTCAGTAAAATTTTCAAGCCAAAATGTCACCAAAAAAATAAATGAAATTTGACCCCCAAAAAGTGACTGGAATAGGTGTGAATGTTTTTAATGATGTAAATTTAAATATAGCACACACCAATACCAAAAATTTCAAGCATTGAGCACTTATATTGACTTACACAGTCTGTTGCAGCCGCAGCTGCAACTCTTAAAAAATGACATAATGTTGAAATAAAGGATGTGTATTTTTATCGATGTGTTATATATAATTGAAAACCAAATACATGCCATGATGTGCAACACACACGTATCTCAAACTCATAAATTTTCACCTGCAGTATAGTCACAGCTGGGTGTTGCAACTCGCTATCACAGTTGGGTGTTGTAGCTTATTATCACGTATATAGTAGCCAGGCTACCATATTCTATTTTTTAGACACAGTAAATTTTTTCAGCCAGATCTCTTACATATGAGATGCTGAGATGAGCGGTTTTGAGAGATCATTATGGTATTAGTGGACTATTTTACTCTCCCATGTCAAGACTGAGTCTCAGGAAACTTATATTTGAGGATAGATGTAGCCATTTAGTCATTATAGAACAGTTGTTGACGCCAAGTTTTATATAAGTACTTTCTCATTGGACAGATTGTCTTTCAGATGGATTATATTGCATGATTATGACTCAGCATTTTATATGGTGTTATGGTTATCATTGCTCTTATATTGATATTTGGGACATGTATTAACATGTGGTGTCATGATCTAGCTGTCATAATTATATGGACTTTGATGTATTTGTATTTATGTATTGGTGTCCCCACTCTGACTTTGAAGTTCCTGATCTATACTCATCAGTTTTACCCTCCTTAAGGAGAATAGAGGTAGTCATTCCCACCATTTTTTTGGCTTACTAGTGTTGGATTCATCATTCATTATCTCCACCCATCCATTACCTTCCAGTTTAGTTTTCAACCCGAATGACTTCTTGAATTATGGCATGGAGGATCATTTTCCCCCGCTAGAACCTTTGTTGGACAAGCCTGCATGTTTACATTATGTCTTGGCTCTAAGTTGGTGATAGAACTTTCCTTTGGTGAGTTGGATTGTATGCCTAAATCTTTCTGGTTGGTTGTCCCGATGTTTGGCACTGTGTAGAACTCTCCCTAGTCACTTGAGATGTTGTTGGCTAAAATTGAAAGCTCATGTACTACTTGTATTGGAAAATCTTATGTATGCGCCCATAGAAAATGAAAATGATAAACTGTGTTTCTTAACATATGTAAAGACGGCAAGAGCAATAAAATGCTAAAACACCCCTTGAAGGGTAAAACGAAAGGTCCAAAAAAGAAATGGTTAAATATATGTTGACCTTATAAATTTGAATATGTCTCAGATGAAAGTTGCGATTAGTTGTGCTTTTAAGCATTGATGAAGTCCCAAAAGGGTCATATAGGCCAAAAAGTCCATGGAAATAAAATTGATGATCCTAATGAAACTGGATCAATCTTGATGTAGTCATGATGCCTAAGTTGAATAAGCACTCTCTAAACAACTCAATCATTTGTGAGGCACTACCATTCCTTTTGTTGTTATTTGTTTGACATTGGTTTTAGTGAGTGTTTCCTTTCCATATCCAAAGTGTTATGATGTTAAGTAGGAATTCATCCTTTTCACTAGCCTGGTAAATTTCATCCTTCACCCTTCACTATCAAATGACTACAACTATGAAGTGAGTATAGTCCTGAAAGTCTAGTCTCAGTAATAATAAATAAAACCTTATATATGTATTTGGTTGATGTACCACCAGTGAAATGACTGCTGCTTGTTTGGATTGTTGCTTAAATGATTTGTAGAGCATGTCTTAGCCTTATAACACTTACAACAGATGGATGATAGTCTGAGTTATATTATTGGCATCTCATCATTTACAGATGGTTATATTGTCTATTAGATATGGTTAATGATTAGGTAGATACCTAAGAGGGGTATGAGTATACACCCTAGATATATTTGGACTCTTTGAGTCTAATGAGACAGTTTATTTTCAATTCCGAGGACTTGCAGAAATGACCAGGCTTATTTTACCTTTCTAATGTAGTTTTGCTTCACATGATGATGTGTCTAAGCAGGGAGATTTTTTATTTGGATCTCCTAGGGTGTTGTATGGAACATAGGGGTGCAAACACTTGTTTATACCATAGTACCCCCATCCGAAAGATCCTAGCAGGCTCATTTTGACAACACAAGCAACCTAGGAGGGTGTTTTGGAAGGTTCATGTTTCCTGAGGCAGATTAAAAAATGATTAAATGGCTATTGAAGAAATTGATTTGGGCTAATGAGGCATAGAAATGACATGGAATGAGTCATGATGATGAGAGTGATGTCCTCCACACCTTCTCCAGTAGTTGTAGCACCTGATTGGGCCCACGCCTATTTTTGGGCATTTTTATATTATTTTTTGGAGCTTTTGGGAGGCTCACAATTTCCTCAATGAGGCACAAAGTAAAAGAATTAAAATATTATATTATTTAATTATGCCATGGGGACACCCAGAGGGAGCTATTCAACACTCCATGGACCCACCATGTGCTTCATTTATTTCTTGTTGAGTGAGGTGCCCTCTTTATGGGTAATTTAGTCCACTTTAGTACTTTACGGTTATATTGATCCATGTATTGTATGTTGAGATCATCTCAAGCACTGATTAGAATATTTTATCTTTTAATCCTAGCCACTTGTTTCAAAAGTGGTTAGGATTCAGTTATGATTGTGGTTCTCTCATTTCTATTTAAAAGAGAGAGCTTCTCATTTGTAAGGGGTCTTTGGCTCTTGGATATAAATAATAGTAAGATTTTTTCGTGGATATTTTCTAGATATGCTTTGCATCTGATGTTCTCAAATGGTGATTGGATAGTCTTCTGCTTCCTAACATTATTGAAATTCATGTGATATCTATATTTTTCCTGCTATCATTGTCTTGTCTACAGGAGGGTGTTACGAAGAGAAATTCCTATGGCTTGGGGTACCACAATAGAAAGCTTAACTCCATAAATCAATCCTTTACAATATGCAAGAGAAATCAAAATATCTAACACTAAAGGATCAGACCTCGTACCTTATTCCAGATGGTTGAAGTAGATCCCCGTTGAGCTTTCCAACTTCAGCTTGAATTGATAAATCACTTCCTCAACAACAAGTAACCAAGACAAGCATACTATATATTGGTGTTCGATCTACTATAGCATATATAATAAACAATGTATAAGCATTTGAAATCATCCATGGATAAAATATTCATTCAAACATACATTATTGGACCGGAAAAGATATTTCTATTAATATAAAATTAGAGATTACAATGAATACAACCTCTGTCAGCACGTCTGCGAATCGGAGAAACTGAATCCCCTACTTGGGCCTCCACCACCTCAATCCTCCATCTCTCGATAGAAAGCTCACAAGCAAAAGGAAAGCTTGGGAATAACACTAAAGTGCTCCAAGGGACAAAGGGATGCAGACTCAAGCATAGGTTCTGGCAACAATGGACTATAGTTTCTTTGCTCTCAATTCTCTTATGCCTTCAATGTATCCAAATAATTCCTTATATAGCTTTTCAATGGGATAATGAAAGGTCGAATAGGAGTGATCTCAAGGCATATGGAAGGCCAGGAGACAAGTGAGTCGGATCGATGTCAAGGAAAACTCCAAAAGGATTTGGATTTTGTACACATCCTAATGTACGCGGTTTTAAGGGTCAAACCAGCGTATATACCCGATAAGGGATTTAAAAGTCGCATATAGCAATTTTCACATGTTTATAGGGATGGTCTAGGAAACATTAAAGGAAAAAAAATGGTCCAAGGGGTCTAAGGAGTCTACAGAGGGATGGGGTAAGGCCATACAAGTGTGATTCATCTAGTGTGGTAAAATCAGCTATAACAGATGCCCTCTAATGTGTGAGGTCAGAGGGTTCATATGATGGCCGAAATACATTATAAGTCCATCCTAGAAGTGGAGTGATGAAGAATCCCAAATGGAAGACCAGCCACCCAATCAACATAGTACAATGATACAACTCTGCACATAACTGTAAATACATATAGCAGTCCCGAATACATAAGTGTACAATGGCCATGAATAGGCATGATACAAAATATCACATAAGTGGTCATCACCACGTACAATATACATAGATCAGAATCTCCATGATGAAGATATACAAAGAATCATGATCTTCATAATGGCTGAAGATATACAATGGATTAAGATCTCCATAATAGATGGAAATGTCTGACATATACTGGAATCAAGTCACGAGAGCTGAAATCTCATGAATACTGGCATGATCAAGGAGGTAACATATAAGAGATGCCACCAATCTGGAAGGTCTTTTACACAAACTTCTACAAGTACAAGTCCTACTATGTGAATATAGGTGTCGAGGTCGAACATAGTAGTCCATCATCTGATTACCGATCATTGATGTATACCATTAATAGACGCGAGATAACCCATCGATAATGATAATGGGAATCAAGGTACTAGAGTGAAAACTAACAAGTGTGAATGAATGTGTTTAGGTTGAACACTTGAGAGGATCCATCGATCAGGGGACATTGATGTATTCCCAAAAACTGTCAATGGCAAGAGAACCTGCCACTGATGACTGCAAGTCTCAAGGCACTCAAAAATGACTCTAGATTCCAATCCCAAAATAAATGATCTGGAGTCGATGGGATGAAATCTACTGAAAGGAGGGCATTAAGGTATCCCCCATAATCCAGCACGAGGTACTCAGCAAAGTTGTATAGTGTAGAAGGACTCGATCATAAGGTCCATAAACCAGTAACTATACCAGGAATGGATGACATGCAAAGTCAAGATAACTAAGGAATGGCCGACTCAGGTTTCAACTTCCTTTGAACAAGAGCATAACGGGGAATGGTGACTAAATAAAGGTAGCATAGACTCTATATACAAAATTGGGACATCTCTGCGACACAGGAGGCATCGACAGAGGCTCCATGGGGACTGGAAGCTTAACCAGTCGGTGGAGATAAACTTAGATAATGAGTATAGCTCCTAAAGTCAAAATATAAACCCAACCAACGGATGTGATATATAGTGCTTTGTTCAAAGGCGACACGACTCGATAGCTGCCAAAAGATAACATCTTTCCTTGTCCAGCTTTTTGGTTTTTTAAATTTTTTTTGGACTTATTGAAATATTTAAAAATCTTGAAAAAGAATAGAACTGCTTTATAGTTACAGACTAGGAGGAGATGAGTGTCATAATGGGAAACCAAACTAGTTCCAAGCAGTGGAACATACCTATGCTCAATGCAAGGAGACATGTGTAGGATAGTGACACTCGGGGGAAATTCCCCTCCCGGTAAAAATCAGGAATCAAGCTGCAAAGGATATATAAAATGGTTCTGCATGGCTAGACATGAGACAAGCTCGGGCTATATTGCTGAAACGCAATGTCAGGGAAGCCGACCTAAGGCTCAATAAGGTAGGCAAAGCTCATGATAATCCAATTACAACTTGACATAAGGGATTCCTGAGGGAAATAAGCCAACAAAAGATCAAGGGGAGTATGAGGCTCTTGCGAAATGTCATGGAAATACTATACAACAAACTCCCACACCCTAAGGGACAAAATGTCGGCATGGGCACCAAATGTAAATAAGGTGCTAACTAGGGTACCCATGTAAGGTCAAGCTCTACCACTCATATCATGCCACTTCTAAAACAACAAGAAGGTTCCGTGACATAATAGAGTGGGTTCATACCTAAGGCTATAATGAAACAGTCATAAGGTCATGCAAAATGCAAATGGTGATGAAACCTAACCTATATGCCAGTTTATACATGATACGTGAAACCGGCATGAACGGGTCAATCCAATGGCTAAAACAATGCTCAAAAAGGTCTCCTACATCATAAATTAGTCCAAAAATGGTCCAAAAGGATTAGAAATGGTCCAAACTATAGAAAAGGGGGTAAAAATTTGAAAAAATTCTATAAATAGTAAAAAATTCAAAACATTATAAAAAATTTGAAATTTTTACCCATTTTAGCTCAGAACTTCAACAGCGAATTCCAGGAGATCCAGCTGGCGGAATCCACTACCGTTTTTTCCAGGTACTTACCCATGCTCTACTCTTTCATTTTGATGCAAATTTTGTCAAATTCCATGGTATATTTAGGATTATAGGCCATTCTAAGATGCACACCATGGCCCACACAGAAATCGATGGTTTTTCCACTTATAGGGCTAGATATACGCAAAAAACGCCCTCAAAGTCATGTACATACGCTACTGTTTAGTAAACAGTCATGTATGCGGCCACGCTCAATGATTTTTAAGTGTTCTAATGGATCAAACTCAAAATTTATGTGCAAGATGGTTCTAGAATGGAGAGAACATGAACATGGTGATGTAGAAGAGGCAGTAAGGGCAGATCTAATGGATCAACAAGCATTACGTGCATGTGGTATTTACAAATTTTGGTGTCTTGGTGGCTTAAGAGCCAAACTAGGACTATTGCAAATGTTAGTGGACTACTGGGATCCAGACTCAGAGTCATTCCAGATAGATGGGATGTCCCTCGCCATAGAAATGGAGGACATATACTTTATTACTAGACTTTCCCAATGGGGGGAAGTGGTGAACCTATGCTCTCGTGGGCCCAGAGCTGGCCTAACTATAGATGAGTACATTAAGGTGTACTACTATCCAGACATGAAGTAGGTGGGGAGTTAGATCCCAACTAACTCCATACAGGTGCTGGGCCTAAAGGCCATCCTACTGACACTAGGCAGGATAGTAGGCTTAGCTTCACTCCACCAGGCCTCATGGCCTCTAATATTCTATGCAGTAGAGTGCATGAGACCCACTGTGTACGATTGGAGCACTGCACTACTGGGAAACATGAAACACTAACTCAATGAGTGCAAGATGGGCAGAGTGCGAAACTTCGATTTCAGCAGCATACTGAGCACAGTTTTCTTTGAGCGTGTTCTAGGATTGAGCCCTAGAATTGACGTTCCTCTACACGCTTTTGCTTTGCACTGAGGTTTAACAAGCATGATAATTACATAAAGTAACACTTGAAACCTTTTTCATGTTGAGTTCCAGAACATGAAAAAGAGAAGGGTAATCTCAAACATGTCCCTTTTCCATAAGTTTAGTCCTCCAATCCCAGAAAAGAGCTAAATCTATACCTGAAGATGCTCTTCTACATTCCAAAGAAAATGGAGTATTCATTTTTTTGTCAATATTCCATAGGATCTAGAAAAGCATTAGAATTATACCATTATGGATGATCCTTCATTTTTTTAAATGAGTCTAAAAGAAAAAGGAACTCAGTTATCTAGTCATATGTAAGGATTCATACTGTGGCTTAAATATAAATCCATATGGTGGGAGCCTTATAATCAAGTGTAGTTCAATCAAAGATACAAAATGAGGCTAACTTATGTGTAAAAAACAACTATGAAGGCTCCCGTAACCTAGAAAAATGTGACATGGGTACCCGAATTGATAAGAAGTGTTCTAACTAAGGTAACCCATGTGAGGTAGGATTTAACCATGGAAAAACTACGATGTTTGAAGGGTAAGAAGTAGTTCCTAATTGCAGTCCATGGATAAAAAGGAGATCCTAAGGGTCATGATGGGATAAGGTATAAGTGAAATATGCAAAACGGGACCAAATCCTATCCTATATTCTGAGGAAACATACCCAAAATTCATCCATAACCTATAATATCTAGGTAAAACCAATCAACATTAGTTCAAATGACATAAATGACAAAAACTATATAGACTTAGGTAAAAAATTTGAAACTTTTACTATAAATAGTGAAAATTTGTTTTAAAACATTGCATTTGATGTTTACCACTATTAGTGCAAGTCTTACCTCTAGTATTCAAATGGTTTGTGTGATCAATCTAGTGGACGGATTTTCAATCTAGAAGTTGTCAGTAACTCACATCTCCATCTTCTTTGATTTTATGCTTTCAAATTCTGATTTCCATGGTTATTTGGTGTTTTTTGGCATACTTTAACTAGGAAGCGCTCGTGGTTGTCTCAATACAAATTCATGAGTTCACGAAGCAATCACGGGTTCACAGTGAGGAACCCATGAGGGACACATCTTATCCTCACTAGATAGTTGTGAGTGCTGCAGAAAAAGGGTTTTGATGAATCTAATGGAAAAAAATTTAATGTGCACACAAAAATGGTTCTATAGTGGAGGAAAAGGGAGCATGAAAATATGAATAGGATAGCAATGGGGAATCCAATGACACTTAATTCCCTCTAAAGGTGTGAGTTGTTGAAACTTTACTTCACTTCAAACACGAGATCCCATGTTCGACTGCTAGAGATGTTGGTATAGTTATGGGATCATGAGCTTGGAATGTTTAATATTTTAGGGGAGATATCAGAGCATATTGTAGAGGACATAAAAAAATTTACCATATGGTAACATAGAGGGCCACCCATTAACTTAGGTGACACCATTGTTATACAAAGAAATGACACTTCTCTGTCTGAGTACTGACATCAAATGTGTGAGGGAAAAAAAGACAAAGTGAATTGAAGTTGCCTAAAAACTATAGATGAATACAAGCCTTGATACATACTTTTTTTATCTATCCTTTCCACGTTTATATAAAATTTTACTTGCACTTGTGGGTCCCCCTTGGAACAAGTCGCGTGTCCCTCACGAGTATTCTCATATACAACCTGCAAGTCATCTATAAAATATTGCATTTGTGAGTTTCCTTCATAGAAGGAGTGATTCACTCATGAGTTACCCTTATATTCACCCGTGAGTTCCTTAAGAAAAAAATATTAAATAAAACATCATTAGTCTGGGGGAAATTGGGTTCAAAATCATAAATTTCCCAACTCCCCTAACCATCCTAGGCCTCGTAACCTCTCCTCACTAGGAAGTATAAATAGAGGAGAGGGGTAGATTATAGAGGAAGAAACTTTGGAGAGAAAGGTTTATTAGAATTGTTGTGCAATTATATCATCAAGCAATGAGTGAAATCATAGTCTTCATTATTATGCAGTGAACTAGAATGAAAAATACACATTGAACAAATCAAATCTCACAAGAAACAGACAAGTATTGTTCACTTAATTACAATATCATCTTCATTACAATATACGATGTTACAATGGTGTTACATAAGGAGGAATTTGAATAATTTGGGATTAATTTGAATCCAACAAATGGATATAAATGTATCTCACTACATGGATAAATAATTATGTCTAAATCACAATCAGACCTAACTAGCTAAGCTGTAGTTGTCTAATTCAGTCTGTCAATTAGCAATAATCAATTAAACTAGTATAAATGAAATGGTAGGTGAGAAGTAGGTGAGAATAGGCGACTTCCCACATGCAACAATGAAAGACTACCATTAAGTGAGCTGGAGGAAAACCAACTGACTATAATTGAAGCATAACTAAGATTAACTAGTTACCAACTTCCAACAACTGAAGGACATTGGTGCTGGGACTCCCAGTGGCTCCTAAAATGTAGGGATTGGCCTAGGATGTGCATAAACTGATGCATGGAATTGAATTCACTCTCAGCTAGCCTCTATCTGTGTTCCCCACACTCAAGTGATTGGTACATGTGGCCCCATTAGGCCAAGTGGACCCAATGGTACTAGTGGACCCAATAATTAATAAAAAACTCCTAAGTTAGGCTAAAATAATCCAATAGACATTTTGGGCAAGGGAGGATTATAAATCCTAACACACCCCCTGTATCTTAACTTGGACAACTATGGGCCTTGAAAATAAGGAAATAAGTCACCCATATACAATCTAAAAGATAAAAAATGTTCCTTAAAAAATTGAGGAAATAGGGGAAACCCTCATGGGAAACCCCCTCCCCCTCAAAATAAGAAGAAAGAAGGAAAATACAAGTTATATTTAGAAGAAAGAAGATTCCTCCTTAGAAAAATAACTTGTAAAAACACTTTTGCAAATTTGCATATCTATGTAGTAGTATGATTCTTCTTTACAGCAGCATCCTGAAGATGTGCATGTGAACCTCTCACTGTAGTTCTGAATTGATGAATCTTTCTGTTTTTTCTGGATCAAAGATGTGGAGAATGATCAATTTTCTACTTTTGTGGGCCAAGTGGTTGATCATTTGCTATCATCATGTACCACTTTCTTGGAACTATGTTGCACCACTCTATAGGGAACGAATATATGAGGGAAAGAGCCACATGCTCATTCTGATATTGGGACTTGGATATCGTTCTGTCTTCTAGATTCCCATCACCATCCCCAGTGGCATCAATGATATTTTGAGCCCATATAGGATTAGGCATTTGGTTTGGAATGGGTGCTGGATCTGGATCTAAAATCTCATTGGATTCATCCTCAATAACAACATCATGTTGGATTTGATCTTCTTCATATGAATCTGAAACATATAATAAATCATCATCATCAAAAGGTAGTGGAAGAGTGGTTATACCTTCTTGTGGTTTGAATGGTAGTGTATCACACAACTGATCTTCTTAAAATTGAACACTCCACTCAATGAAGCATTTCCTAGTTGCAACCACCATCAACTTGTATGCTTTTGCATCTTCTACATATCCCACCAGAATGCATTCACTACTTTGGGCTTGGAAGGCATTCCTCTTGTCTTGTGGTATTATGGCCAAAGCTTTGGAACAAAAAACACTCGAATGAGAGACATTGGGCTTATTCCCATGTAGTTCTTCGAATGGAGTGGCCCCAACCACCGATTTATAAGGAAATTTATTCTGAAAATATGAAGCATAGTTTACAACTTCTTCCCAAAGAGAAGGATGGATATTCTTGGCATGGAGAAGACAAGTTTCCATCTCCTTCAGTGATTTAGTATTCCTCTTAAACATGACATTTTGTTGCGGTATGTATGGAACTGAGTGTTTCATTCGAATCCCCTCTGATTCACAATAACACTAAAAATATATTTTGATATACTCTCCTCCTTTAGCATATCTTATAGAATTGATCTTTTTAATGAAATAATTCTTAACCATAGCTTTAAAAACTATAAAAATCTCCAAAAAATTTGATTTTTGTTTCATAAAGTAGATCTAGCAGTACCTAGAACAATCACCAATAAAGGTGAGGAAATACCTGCAACCATTAATGGTTGTTGTGGGAATTGGTACAGTGACATTGCTATGTATCAAATCAAGTATATAGGTAGATCTATGTGCCTTCCCAACTTCATACCTCTTCTTTGGATGCTTACCTACCAAGCAACCACAACATACTTGATTGGAAGTTTGGATGAGAGGAAAACCTTCAACCATTTTATCATTGTGGAGTTGCTGGAGATATTTGAAATTAAGATATCCAAATAGCTCATGCCAAATATTACTGCTATTGTTAGCATGAGTCAATAAATGTTAATGTAATTGTAACTTCGGAATGTATTCACTTATACTTCTTCTGTATTGTACCCCGATGTTTATTCCGGGATGTGTCTGTAATGTATTTGAGTCATGTCATTCCATGATGTTCCTATTGGGAGGTTCTATAATGTAAACAAGTCATGTCAAGTCATTGTGGGTAACCCTCCTATTGATCAAGGGTTAAAGTCCCCATAGTTTTGGGGCACTAGGGTTATTAGACTCTCCTAGAGAAGTCGGCCCTAGTTGGTTATTGTCAAGTTGGGAATTAGTATAAATAGAGATTGGGTCTCTCTATTTATCACACACTCACTCACACTCAGTTGTAGCACATAGCTGACGAAGAAGAAGACATTGGGGCTAGGAAGAAAGAGGCTACTGTTGTTGGGAGATCATCTTACTGTTTTGGGGTTTTACTTTTGGTGCTAATTCTATCTCCGAGGAAGTTGCGGGGTTTTCTCCATTTATGGTTTTCCTGAGGAAAAACACTAAGTCTATTGTCTCTTGTGTTTGAGTGATGTGCTTGTTATTCTCTCAGTTAAAGATCCTAATATAATGCTAGCTTAATGTTAAAAATCTAACATGGTATCAGAGCTAACTTGAGAAGAAGACACTATGCATCTGTGGGAACTAGGGCTTCCTAATTTTGGGATCTCTCTCCATAAATTTTCAGCAAAATAAGGTTGGAATAACTCTCCTTCCTAGGGCGCATCTTTCTGTTGAAGCATAATCCAATTCTGAGCCTTTTCACTTTTGGACCCGACACTACTGCCAAAAATTAGTGCTCTCGACAGAAGTGGAATTTTTCAGTGAGCTTAGGCTTGGATTGATATCCTCCTCAAAATAAAAGTTTAGAGATCAAGATCAAAGCATTTGGTTGGATAGAACTCCAAAAAAGCCAAACCATAATCTACTCCTGAACTAGCACTACAAAAATTTAGCTCCAAATCCAAATGCGACATCTTAACCTGGTGAGATCTAAATCTTTTGTATTTCCATTTGAGGTTCTCATTTAAGATGTCTCATCATACCAAGCTTGATGAAAAGCTTGAGGGAGATGATAACTTCCGAGCCTGGAAGTATAGGATATCCTTGGTCTTGAAATAAAATGAGTTGGACTCCTTTATCAATGAGGAGTTTCTAGTTCCAGAGGGAGATGAGGCTAAGGCCTTACACAAAAAGAAGTTCGTTATGGATAAGAGGATTATTGCTGATTCAATCAAGGATCACCTCATACCACAGGTGTCCTCCCTAAAGACACCTAAATCTATGTTTGATTCCCTTACCAAACTGTTTGAAGGAAAGAACATAAACTGGAAGATGAATCTTAGAAACCAACTGAAGAATGTAAATATCTAGAATGCAGAAACCACCCAGTCTTACTTTATAAGAGTCTCTCAGATCAAGGAACATCTAGAAGTAGTAGATGAAGAAGTGGAGAATGCAGAAATTGTAATGACCACCTTGAGTGGTATCCCTAGATCATGGGACTCCTTTATTCAAGTAATATGTGCCAGAAAAAAGCTAGTCAAGTTTAGCAGACTATGGGAAGAATTCTCTCAAGAAGAAGCTCGGATATCATCTCGAGAAGAAAAGATGGGAAGTGAATATCAAGCTCTCACGGTACACTCCAAGAAAACCATAAGAAGTTCTCATCACCCTAGAGGTAAGCACTTTCACAAAGATAACACTAGAAAATATTTGTCTAGAATTAGATGTTATACATGTGACAAGAAAGGACATTATGCTAGAGAATGTCCTATAAATAAAAATGTCTCTCACAAGAAGAAGGGAAACAAGAGAAGACATCATGCTCATGTTGCAGAGGATGATGAACCTTCCACAAAGAGAACCAGATATGAAAGTGAAGACTCTTCAAGTGATGAAGAATATGTTTTGATTTTTGCTCTCATGGGAAGCATCACACATGGAAGCAATGATTAGCTTATAGACAGTGGGGCTTCCAAACATATGAAAGGATTCAAGGAATATTTTGTGAAGATATCTGAACATGACTCACCTCACAAGGTGAAACTTGGAGATGACTACCAGTATCCAATAAAAGGTAGTGGGGAATGTTCCTATAAGCTATACTTTGGAAAGTCTACGACAATGAACGAAGTATTGTTTGTACCAGGACTAAAGAACAACCTCCTCTCCATATCTGCATTAGATGCAAAAGGCATGAGGGTTGCATTTATAGATGGCCAAGTTATCATGTGGCCAAAGGGAAAGACTATTAATGATCTAGTAGTAATTGGGGAACAAGAAGGAGGTCTATACAAATTGAAGGGCCATCCAGAAAAAGCCTTGGTCCATGACACAGTAGATCCAAATGAACTTTTGCATATAAGGATTGCACATGTGCACTACAGAGCACTACCACTTGCAAGTAAATTTGTTGAAGGTCTTCTAGAAATTCAAGCAAAACATGATGGAATCTGCAAAGGATGTGCAAAAGGAAAGAACACAAACAAGACATTTCCAAGTAGCAAGAGAAAGGAAAAAGGAATCTTGGAAATCATCCACTCCAATGTATGTAGTCCAATGTCATCAAGTTCACTAAGCAGTAAGTTCAAGGAATTCAAATCTTTGATCGAGAACCACACAGAAAAGAAGATCAAGACCTTTTGATCAGATAATGGCATAGAATTCACTTCAAATGAATTAAAAGAGTTATGGAAAGAATCAGGGATTAAGAGGGAGTTACCCAATCCATATAATCCAAAACATAATGGGGTTGCATAAAGGAAGAATAGAACTATCATGGAATCTGCAAGAACAATGCTTCATAATCAAGATATTCCCATGGATCTATGGGCAGAAACTTCCAGAACAATGGCATATGTATAGAACCGTACTCCACATAGAGTACTCGAGAACAAGACACCTAAAGAATTCTTTTCCAGCAAGAAACCTGAAGTCAGCCATCTCAGAATATTCAGTTGTCCAGTGTACATACACATTCCAAAAGAAAAGAGGACAAAATTATATCTTTTAGGAAAGAAGGGTATATATGTGGGATACTTTGAAAGCTCGAAGGATTACAGAATATACTTCCCAGGATTCAGGAAGATTGACATCAGCAGGGATGTAACATTTGACAAAGACTCGGCCTACAACAAATCTAAAAAGAAACCTACTGAAGTTCCTGGAGAATCGGAAGAAACTAGAATTCATGACACAACCATGAATGAAGAAACTCAAGAAGAAGATTGAGAATTTGAAGAACCTCAAGAACCTATAGATCCACCTCAAGAGAAGAATCCTCATAAGAGGAAACTTGCTTGGGTACGAGAAGCTATCTAAGGTGCAGAAAGATATGGGGCTCCAAAATAGAATCATAGAGGAAGAAAGAGGACCAGGTCCTGCTCCGAATATGTAGCATTACTATGTGATTTCATCGATAAAGAAACTTCCAACTATGAATAAGTGACGGAAAGGAAAGAATGGAAGGATGCTATGACTGAAGAGTATCAATTGATCATGAAGAATGATGTTTGGTATGTTGTCCCAAGACCAGAAGGGAAGTTAGTTGTAACTTCCAAATGGATCTACAAGATCAAGCATGCTGCAGATGGTAGCATAGAGAAATATAAAGCAAGATTCATGGCTTCTCGCAGAAAGAAGGAATAGATTATAAAGAAGCCTTTGCACCTGTAGCCAAATACACTTCCATTAGATCAGTACTTTCTCTGGCTACAATGATGAAATGGAAGATAAACCAAATGGATGTCAAGACTGCTTTATTGAATGGTGTAGTGGAAAAGGAAGTGTATGTAGAGCAACCACTCATTTTGAGACACATGATAGGGACTCTGATGTGTGTAGATTGAAGAAATCACTGTACGATTTGAAGCAGGCACCTAGGACATGGTACGGTAGAATTGATAGCTTTCTATCTAGTTTGGGATTTACAAGAGTAAAGTAGATTCCATCCTTTACTACAAGGTTGAAGATGGAAACCCAGTGATCTTCCTACTGTATGTAGATGATCTATTTGTAACAGTTATGGATGGGTTGATTGTTGATAAGAAGAGGAAGATTGCTACTGAGTTCAAAATGAAGGAATTGGGTATGATGCATTATTTCCTAGGCATGGAGGTGTGGCAGAATGCAGATGGAATTTCCCTGAGACAAGGGAAATATATGGTAGAGATGCTAAAGAGACTTGGGATGATGGACTGCAAGGCCATGACCACACCTATGGCATCGAACTTGAATCTATTGAGTGATGCTTCATTAGAAGCGGTTGATGCTATGATGTATCATCATATGATTGGATCATTGATGTACCTAATGAACACGAGACCAGATATTTGCTTTCCTGTGAACACCTTAAGCCCATTCCTGACAGATCCGAGACATGTTCACTTGATTGTTGCAAAGCATATCCTGAGGTAACTGAGGGGTACAGTTGATTATGGGCTCAAGTATGAGGCGAGTCAGAAGATTAACCTGGAAGGTTATGTTGATTCAGATTGGGTAGGAAGTGCCATCGATAGGAAGAGCAATTCAGGGTGTTGCTTCAGTATGGGATCAAGTGTGCTCTCTTAGTTTAGTAGGAAGCAATACTGTGTGGAACTGAGTACAGCTGAAGCATAGTATGGCATAGCTTGTTCATCTAGTTGTCAGGCAGTATGGATGAGGAAGATAATATCTAATTTATTTGATCTCCAGTTGGATGCTACTTGTATATATTGTGACAACCAGAGTTATGTGAAGTTGTCGGAGAATCTGGTGTTCCATAACAAGTCGAATCATATCGAGATCAAGTATCACTATATCAGGGATATGGTGTAGAGGGGAGTAGTGAAGATCCAATATGTTGTGATGGATAGACAGATAGCTGATGTGTTGACAGAGCCATTGGCCAGAGTGATTTTTGAGTACTTCAAGGAGAAGCTTGGTGTTCTCTAGATCGAGGTTCCCTCCAAATGGAAGTGATGAGTCCATGAGCCATTCTAACATGGTGAGAGGATTGGTTCCTTCAATGGTCAGATGTAAGGGCTGACCCATTCTGTCAAGGTGAGAGGATTGGTTCCTTCCATGTCAGATATGAGTGTTGAGCCATTTTCATATGACTATAGGATTGGTTCCTACATGATCATATATAAGGGATATTGCCTATCTTTGAATGGAGGTACCTGGTCAGTTACCAGGAAAACTCAGTCTGGGACTGAGGGCCATTCTGATATGACTATGGGATGTGTTCTCACATGATTATATATGAGTGCATGGCCATTTTGATGTGATTGAGGGATGTGTTCCCACTTGATCAGATATAAGGGCCATTGCCATTCTCTGGGAGAATGGAGGAACCTGGAGTTACCAGGAATTCTCAGTCTAGGACCGAGAGCCATTTTGATGTGACTATGATATTGGTTCCCACATGATCAGATGTAAGTGCAAAGCCTTTACATAGATGATAGTAGGTGTGTCCTATCATGCTGGTGGATGTGAGTGATGGCCTTTCCACAGATGATAGTAGGTGTGTCTTATCATGTTGGTGGATGTGAGTGTTGTGCCTTTTCACAGATGGTAGTAGGTGTGTCCTACCATGCTGGTGATTATAAGTGTTGTGCCTTTCCACAGATGGTAGTAGGTGTGTCCTACCATGTTGGTGGATGTGAGTGCTATGACTTTCCACATATGGTAGTAGGTGTGTCCTACCATGCTGGTGGATGTAAGTGTTGAGCCTTTCCATAGATGATAGTAGGTGTTTCCTATCATGCTAGTGGATGTGAGTGTTGTTCCTTTTCACAGATGATAGTAGGTGTCTCCTATCATGCTGGTGAATGTAAGTGCTAGGCCTTTCTGATAGGGTTGTGAGATGTGTTCCTGCATGGTCAAATGTGAGTCATGGGCATGCCTTTCTGACATGGTGTTGGATGTGTTCCTTTCATGGTCATATGTAAGTGTTGGGCAGGCCATTCTGACTTAGGGTCAGATATAAGAACTGAAGAAGACCTAAATGGTGGCTAGGCCTACAACCAGCATGAAAAAGGGATAGCTCTGTAGAACTTCCTATAACGAGAAGAATCATGAGATAGCACCCGTGATGATCCAATGATGCTGATCCAAATCCAGTGATGATTCTCTACTGATGATCCAGATCAAGTGATTATCCAGATCGAGTGATGATCTAGATCGAGTGATGATCCAGATCTAGTGATGATGATCCATATCCAGTGATGATCTAGGTCTGATGATGAAGATGACATGAAGATGAAGATAACTTGAAGATGAATATGACTTCAATATGATGAGGAATCGAGGATGATCTAGATGATACAAAGAAGAAGACTTGTGTTGATAAATTGTGTCAAGAGAATTCCTTCCTAGTTAAGAGGGAGTGTTAATGTAATTGTAACTTCAGAATGTATTCACTTGTATTTCTTATGTATTGTACCCCAATGTTTATTCCATGATGTCTCTGTAATGTATTTGAGTCATGTCATGCCCTGATGTTCCTATCGAGAGGTTCTATAATGTAAACAAGTCATGTCATGTCATTTTGGGTAACCCTCCTATTGATCAAGGGTTAAATTCCCCACAGTTACAGGGAACTAGGGTTATTAGACTCTCCTATAGAAATCGGCCCTAGTTGGTTATTTTTAGGTTGAGAATTAGTATAAATAGAGAGTGAGTATCTCTATTTATCACACACTCACTCACACTCAGTTGTACCGCATAGTTGAGGAAGAAGAAGACACTAGGGCTAGGAAGAAAGAGGCTACTGCTATCGAGAGATCATCTTATTGTTTTGGGGTTTTACTTTTGGTGTTGATTCTATATATGAGGAAGCTGCGGGGTTTTATCCACTTATGGTTTCCCCAAGGAAAAACATTGTGTTCATTGTCTCTTGTGTTTGATTGATGTGCTTGTTATTCTCTCAGTTAAATATCCTAATCTAATGCTATCTTAATGTTAAAAATATAACTAGAAAGCTGTAGTAGGTGAGACAAGCAAGAAATGTGAGAAGTCATCAGATTTAGCATAATAATTTGCAATACCTTTATCTATTAGATTTCCAATATATTTTTCCCTGATCTCATCTGAATCTGAGTTGAATGTAACTTTCTTGGGAGAGAATTTATGGGTCATCTAATAAACAGAAAACAAATTAGCTACAAAGGAGGGCACATAGAGAACATTTTTGAACTCACCATTTTGGATTTTAACTGAACCTCTTCCTGTTGCTAGAATTTGGGAATCATCTGCCATCTAAATATTAGGCCCTTTTGATAGTGTGACAGTCGAGAAGGATTCTTTGGAGGAAACCATGTGATTGGATGCTATAGAATTAATTATATATGTTGTTCACTGAATAAGGCTATCCTTCAAGACATGGAACCTTTCATCATCTTCTATTTTTGGTCCATCATCAAACATGTTTACTCTTTGTGGAAGAGAAATATTATTCTTCTTAGGGAGGGAAGGAAGCTGGTCAACTTGCTTCTTCATACAAGAGTATTCTATATGAAAAATCCTCATACAATAGGGTCACATCTTCTTTTAAAACTTCTTATTATTCTTAGAGCGTGAACCTCCTTCAGAAGTCTTATGATTCTCTTTAGGCTTTGAATCAGATGCTTTAGGATCGTTCCCCTTAGGTATCCCTTTATCTTGTGCTTTGGTAGAGTCGGTCATTGGGAAAGCTTGGTTTTTGGAAGTATGGATGAATCCCATATGGACCAACTTCTCTTTCTCATGTATTAAGGACTAGACAAAGGAATCAAGTGAGGGAATATTCTAATATGGAATAGAAGCTATTGTGGAATGGAAGATTGAGACACATACATAATAATCAGTACCTAGTTTGTTGAGAATGGAGATCACCTGCTTCTCATCCTTTCTTTCTATTCTACACTATTTGCATTGAGGTGCAAGAGACTTCAATTTAGTAAATAATTGATGTATGGTCTTGAAACTTTTGGGATGCAACGCTATCAACTCGTTATCTATAGTGTGTCCCTAAAACTCATATTGCTTTCCAAACAAGACTTCAATATTCTCCTAAGATTCCATGGGAATCTTCAAGACTTCAAGGTGAAAGAGGATATCTCTAGGCATGTGAGTACATAGATAACTGAAACCTTCATCTAAATGGTTCGAAAACTTGTTTTTCTCTACTGGATGATGGGGCTCAACCTCCCTTCCAAGTAGTATCCTTAAGAATCCCTTGTCACGCAAGGAAAATTGCATACCTTCCCTCCAATCAACATAATTGAAGGGTGTTAAGATCTAAGGTGTAGGAGGTTGAGAATCCATAATTCTCCTGCTGGAAGAGATAATATCTTCACACACGATATGTAGAACCTATAGAAATTTAACTACAAAACCAAAATCATTTGAACTTGCTTGAATCAATCCTTCCCTCTTGAAATGCACACTTTCTCAGGGTCTGTTGCACTTGTGCGGCCACTCTAAATAAATTCAAAGGAAGCAATGCAATATTTACAAGACTTCTGTGGAAACCCAGCTACTTTTGGTGTGCAATGGAGAGTAGATAGACTTGAATCTTTCCTGAGATCGCTCTAATACCATATTAGAATTATTGTGCCATTATATCATCAAGGAATTAGTGCAATCAGATTCTTAATTATTATACAGTGAATAGGAATGAAAAATACACAATGAACAAATCAAATCTCACAAGAATCAGACAAGTATTGCTCATTTAATTACAGTATCATCTTCATTACAATCTCTGGTGTTACAATGGTGTTACATAAGGATGAATTCAAATCATTAGGGATTAATTTGAATCCACCAACTAGATCTAACTGAATCTCACTACATGGCTAACTAAAGATGTCTAAATCGCTATCAGAGCTAACTAGCTAAGCTCAAGTTGTCTAATTCAGTCTCTCAGTCAGTAATAGTCAGTTAAACTAGAATAACTAAGGTGGTAGGTGAGAAGTAGGTGAGAATAGGCACCTACCCATATGAATCCATGCAATACTGGCACTAAATAAACTAGAGGACAACTAATTGAATGTAACTGAGGCATAACTTAACTTAACTAGTTACCAACTTCCAACACCTAAAGGAGGTTGGTGTCGTGACTCCCAATGGCTCGTAAAATGTAGCGATTAGCCTAGGAGGCACCTAAACTAATGCATGCAAGTGAATTCAGTCTCATTTATCCTCTATCATTGTTCCCCACACTTTAGTGACTGGTACATGTGACCCCACTAGGCCAAGTGGACCCAATGGTATTAGTGGACCCAATAATTAATAAAAGACTCCTAAGTTAGGCTAAAAAAATATAATAGAATGTTTGGTTAGGGGAGTAATATAAATCATAACAACATTATGTTGGAGAAAATATCTTGGAGATAGGAGCAAGGATGACTCAGTTCCTCATCTGTAGAAGAAGGCTTGCCTCATATAGGGTTGTAATTTTCTCAGAACCTTTAGTAATAAGGAATATTTTCCTTCCACTTATGTTGTTATGCATTATTTTGTTGTTTTGAATCATGATCTATGTTTTCATTTATATTCAATGCAATTATAATCTATCCATGTTCCTTTATATAGAAATAAGAGATATTGTGGAAAATCATATATTTCTATTGTAGGTATTGAAGTGCAGAGAGATTTGGATCATTTGGAAAAGGGATTGAAAGCTAGGATCAACTATCTGGAAAAGGTGCTTGTATTGATAACCCTTATTCTATTAGTTTATGTTCCAAAAAATTAATGTCTTACAACCACCCCCCAGTATGTTGGTGACCGTAAGTCCCTATGCAATAAGATAGATATCCCTCACAACAGATCTTGTGACTCCACTAGGAAGTCTAGTTTTTATTGGGGCCTCTCCTACCATGTTTTATGTCCATTTTTGATCTTTTTGATATGCACTGATCTTATTTTTAAACAATCCTTATAGGCTTCTAAGCTTTCTTTCCTTGGGTTTTTTTCTTTGAAAACTTTTTCAGCCACTCACAAGTTGTTACAGTAACAGTCACAAGTTTTAGGTTGTAATTGTGGGTTTCCTTGGTAATAGTCGTGAGTGAGTTGTATGTTGTTCAATAGACAGTCATGATTTCCTATAGAATCATTTCCAAGCTCTATCATTTGTCCCTCTTCAAGCAATTTTTACATTTTTCTGAATTTCTTAGGTTTTCTCTCAGGCCTGAATTGATCCCTTATTTGGTGCATTTCATTATATCTCCTCTTTACAAGGTTTAGGCTGAGTAGGTTAGATTGGTTACATGTGAAAAAATTTTATTTGGGTCTTTCCTCTTGGCTATGTTGGATTTATTGTAATCAGTTATGTGACTTTGGGATCTCCTTCAATCATCCGATCCACTTTTTTGTGTCTGATTGTTGTAGTAGTGATCTGAACTTTTTTCTTTTGTCAATTGTTTTGATCTACCTAGTTTCCAAATTCAGTAGTTCATTCCAAGTAGGGTTTTGGGTCTAGTCTTGTTAAGTATTTCAAGCTGGTAATTATAGATACGATTACTGCTCTTGCATGTATACATGTTCAAGTTTATTAATCTGCTTAAGTACATTAGTTTGCATTAGCTTTTTATTTTTGAAAAGAAAATAAAAGAAAGCACTTATAGTTGCATTGTTATCCCTATCTTAGGCTCGTACACTGTTGCTAGGGTTTTAGACCTAGCTTGTACGAATGAGTACCTACTAAGGACAATGGATTCCTTAGTAGCAGTTCAATGATGTATGAATTAAAAGCTATAACAGAATTAAAAACTAAATTTAAACATTTTCATAAAGCAAAACAATGGAAAGTAAATAATGACTTTTATTAATCTGACCTTCAATGGAAGGTTGGTGAAGCCCTTTGTGGTGATCCGAGTCAATGGCTCCGAGCTTCAAGCTACTTCTTCTCTTTCTCCAATGGTGGAAATGGGCCAAAAGGGGCTCTCAATGGTGAAAGTAGCTCAATGGTGAGCTAGGATTTCACGAGCAATTTTGGCAGAGGCAGGATACTTGTGATTGTGGATATGAAATGAGGGGTCTCCATCACTTATTTATAGTTGGAAACCATGCGGTTTTAGGGTTAGGGTTTGCTGATTAGGGTTTCAGCTTTTTTAGGGTTTTTTCCTCTTTTTCCTCATTATTTTATATTTTTTATTCCTTTTTGGAGATTTTTGCTTTTTTGGAGGAATTTTGGATATTTTTAGAGGAAAAGAGGGTTTTTTGGCCTTTTTGGAGGCATTTTAAGCCTTTTGGAGGCTTTTTGCATGGTTTTATGGGTTTTTGATGGAAATATGGTGGGAAAATGGACAAATGAGCCATGTAATGGGGTAGATGAGATAGTGAACCCTTTTTGGGTGATAACAGATTGCCCCCTGATGTGCGAGGGCAGGAGCTCATCGTATGGCCGATGGACATCATAAGTCATATTTGGTTTTCCTGGGGTGTGGAGAAGAGAAAGAACCAGCTGAAGTCCGGAACACCGATCTCAAACCACGTGTAAGGACTGAAAAGTGCATAACCTCAATAATGGATGAGGAATCATCTGATCATCTGAACGAGGCGGGTATTCCCATGCTCGTATCAGGATATAGCATAGTAATAACAATGAGGTCCAAAATATGGGGACCTTAACATATACATGTCCTCAAATACTGAATGAGGAAGACTCTCAATAGATGGATGAGGCGGCCATTCCCATGCTCGTATCAAGGTACATAAAACTCACTGTGAGGCGCAAAATGAAGGACCTGTAGTAGATAATCACTGTGCATATCATGAGGGTCCGGAAGGGACACAAATATGGAACATACTGCTGAGCTGGCCATGTCTGAGCTGACCATGTCTGAGCTGAAAAACTAATACACTGGAATGGCAGCAGTGTTACTGAATGTGGTTCTGAAGGAACTGATGCGCTGCTGGATCAGAGTGACAAGGGTCACACTCGTAATGGTACACTGATCTGGAACTGAACTGGGTACTCAAAGAAGCATAGAACTGAATGGCTTCCGAATACAATCGCCAACGCAGCCCGGACATCCACGGGAACATATAACTGGGCGTTCCGAAGTGACTCACCAATGTGCTAGAGTCGGGGGAAATCCGGGGTCTTCGACAAATCATGGACTGGATATGAATCCTGTGTGATTCTCAATGATGCGATCAATGTGCTGAAGTCGAACATGTGAGAAACAACCATTCGGAGAGGCAATAATGATTCCTCCCGAAATGGTCCGTAGGCACGCACCACAAATGGTGATGTGTCCAAGGCGCAGGGACCTCTAGGTCTATCTTCTGGAATAAAGGAGTTGTCGTCGACAGAGGGAGACCGGCAACTGTCAAGGCAATGATGTTTCCTTGACAGGAGAGCGAGGTGAAAAACCTAACTGTGATAGTACTGATGGTAAGAGTGATAAACTGGTGGGACTAACTGGGCAAGTAGAGTGGGTGGACTCAAACTTCCTTTGTTCAGAGTATGATGGCGGGGATGATCGGGAAGCATATGAAACTGACTGGGGGTAAAGGGATCATAGCTATATAGGATCTGAGGGTGACTGCAGAATACTCTGAACAAAGGCAACCTGATTGGAGGTGCTGCCGAGAGGATTGATCATAGCGCCAAGAGGCGGGGGGGACTTCTTCATGGGTTAGTGAACTAGAAGAAGTGTGGATATAAAGTGGTACTGTCATGTGGATTTTACGAGCCCATGATAGTTCATGCTCGTGGTTGCTTTCAATTTTAAGGAGTCTGAAAGCAAATAAGAAGACTCTGAAGTAATGGAATGATACTGTCGTGTGGATTTTACGAGCCCATGACAGTACATGCTCGTGGTTGCTTTCAATTTTAAGGAGTCTTAAAGCAAATAAGAAGACTCTAAAATGGTGGAATGATACTGTCGTGTGGATTTTACGATCCCATGACAGTACATGCTCATGGTTGCTTTCAATTTTAAGGAGTCTGAAAGCAAATAAGAAAACTCTGAAATGATGGAATGGTACTGTCATGTGGATTTTACGAGCCCATGACAGTTAATGCTCGTGGTTGCTTTCAATTTTAAGGAGCCTGAAAGCAAATAAGAAGACTCTGAAATGATGGAATGGTACTGTCATGTGGATTTTACGATCCCACGACAGTTCATGCTCGTGGTTGCTTTCAATTTTAAGGAGTCTGAAAGAAAATAAGAAGACTCTGAATTAATGGCTAGGCAAGGAGGAAGTGTTCAATCAAGGGACACTGATGATGACCAGGACTGAGGGTGGGGGGAACACTGGTGGGCCTCCTTGCGGGGTGAATGAATGGTGGAAAAATAACGAAATATTTGCAGTATGACAGGAGTGGATGGCTCATGTAAAAAGTGTGGAACAATCTGATGGTGGCCGATGTGGCGAGCAAATCGATGCAGCAAGGTGTCGGGACACAATGTTGAAACGGTGCCGAGTGAGAGCGAGAAATGATCTCAAGCATCATCACGAGCCCAGAAAGGTGAATCTGGCGATATCAACAGTGTGAAAAACGGAGAACGGCCGAAGTGGTGCGTAAACCGAGGCAACAAGGTGTCGGGGAACAATGTTGAAATTGTGCCAAGTGAGAGCGAGAAATGATCTCAAGCATCATCACGAGCCCGGAAAAATGAATCCGACGATATCAACAGTGTGAAAAACAGAGAACGGCCGAAGTGGCGCGTAAACCGAGGTGACTAGTGTTGTCTAAAAAGGGATGAAAATTTGACGTAGAAAAAATGATGCAACGAGGTGACCATCGTGACGGTCTCGTCGTGCTGATTCCAAAAGTGTAGCTAGGGATGAATGGGACGTTGTTTCTGACGAACGGGGGGTACATCAGGCCATGTGTCGATGTGGTGCTCTATAATGGCAGGGTCAAGACCGGGCATTTCGGTATAGGACCAGGCAAAGACATCACGAAATTCTCTAAAGAGTTTGTATTCCTCGATCTCCTGCTCAGTGCAAGATGCTCCTAAAGCGATGAGTTCGGGGGTGCCTCCGGGGGCAGCGATGTCAATTTTGATGACAGGTGAGATATTGGCCATGTTACCCTCTTCGAAGGTGTCAGGAGCAGGAATCGGGTCCTTGAACCAGTCAACCTTGGGGGGAAGGAAGTCTTTGGACTCGACTGTAAATTGGGTAGCAGTGTTAGAGGAAGATTCATCTGGGAGGAAGTAGGAATGATGGTGCATGTCATCCCAAGGATAATCCGGGGCAGTGAAAGCTTCGAGAATTTCCTCATCCGTACGGAATGTTTGGGTCGTCAAATCAATTGACGGGGGTGTAGTGACGGAAGAGATCATATATATGGTATTATTCTCTTCGAAAGAGGGAGAGTCCGGGGGGTGGATCTCCACAATGGTGGGTGATGGCTTTTCAAGATCTAAATGGTTCATCTCAAAAAGAACGGGATTGACCTTTCCGGAAGGGGGAGAGACCGGGAAATGGATTTCCTTAATGGTGAGGCATGCAATCTCGAGATCCAGATTGTTTATCTCAAAGAGAGTGGTATTAACCTCTTCAGAAGGGGAAGAGACCGGGGAATGGATTTCCTCAATGGTGAGTGGTGCCGTCTCAAGATATGGATTGTTCATCTCAAAGAGAGCTATTCTGTACTCGGGGAGATCGGGACAGTAATGGGAGTAATGCCCGTAAACATCGCATAAGGCACAGGAGTGGTTAGTGCACAGGGATTTGTCGCGAGGCTTAGGGGTTGGATCTAGATCGACAACCGGGATGGTGGGGTCGTCGTCAAGCATTTGCATGTACTCCTTTAATGCTGGTAACTGAGGACATAGGTGAGTCGCATGGCCCAACTCATCGCATAGCGCGCATTTGGGAGGAGCACGAAACACAGGGGGGTTTTTTACTGTCTTAGCAGGTGGGACAACAATGTAAGGTTGGGGGCCTCTGCCCCCAGTGGGTTTGGTAAGAGGAGGGGGAGGTTTTGCGGAGGACAACAGGGTAGCGACACCGGGAGGTGGTTGACTAGTAGTGATGATGGGTTGCACCGGTTGCAGGACGACATGTGGTGTCGGGAGACGAACGGGAGGCGAAAGATACCAAACAGGTAATCCTAAGGTTAAACCAGGGAGGTTGAGGGTAGCCATGACCGGGGCGCTAGCCACTCCTGAGGGAGGGAAGAGGAAAGGAATGGTATGAATGGGTGTAGCACCAATGTGACTAGGTACCAAAGGGGGTTTAGACAACAAAGGTGTTTGATTAGTAGGAGTCCGCGTGATGTGGGACAGGGTACATAGGTCGGACACTTCAATGGTAGGAGACGAGGGTGGAACAGATGGGAAGGTTGAGATCATTGGTGCATCTGAGTAAATGCCGGGACCCACTGAAGACACGAATGAGGTGGTGGTATCCGAAATAGGTAGTTCAACCATGGGGAGCACGGGCCCTATAGAAGAAACGACTGTGTTGGTGGCACTTGAGATAGGTTGTTCTACCATGGGGAGAACATTTTCGGGCACCGCAGGGGCATTGGGATCGTGGTAAGTAAGTTGGTCAACCGTGACCACACGTCCCTCATGGGGGAACATCATGATACGAAAAACGGTAGAAGCGACTGCCCGCATGGCATACATGTAGCTGCGGCCAAGTAACAGGTTATAATCGAGCTGGGCATTGATAACCTCGATGTTGATTAGGACGGTTTTGCCAGCCAGCTGGACGGGGACATTGGTAAATAGGCCTTGTGGTTGAGCTGAACGGCCGTCATAGGCTCGCAACGCAGTAGAGGACTGCTAGAGAGGGGGGTATCCCATTTTCTTCCAGATGGAGATGGGCATGACACATGTAGAGGCACCTTCATCAATAATGCATCGATGGACGACAAAATTCCGAATGGAGACAGAAACTTGGAATGATAAATTGGAAGGCAGGCGGGGTTCGGATTGGTCCAAATCAAATGCCATTAACTGTGAATCATTTGGATTGATAGCTCCAATGGCTGAGAGTAAAGTCTTGCGCTGCGAAGGGCAGTTTTTCAAGACTTCTAATGCAGACATGGCTGCGGGGGATTGGGATAAATCATCGACTATGTTGTAGTTAGACGCAGCCCGCGCATTGGGGTTGTTGTTGATACGGCGAAGTGGGAAACGGGCTTTTTTGGGGGCTCCATCTAGTGGAGGTGGAGGTATACGTAACGCTTGATCAGTGGGATGAGCGTTAGCGGGGTTATTGGCAGGAGGGGCTTCCGGGGTGGAGCCATATTGGTTCCGTTGAGTCTGGAGGTTGACCTCATCGGAAGACATCATCAACAGATGGTGGGTACCTGAGTCAAATATGGGTTGATCAGGAGCCGCGTAAGTGATTTGTTGGATGGGCGCAGTAGCTGGAGGTGGAGCCAACGGTTCAGTGTTCACTAAGCCTTGGTTTGGTAAGGGGTTTTGTAGCACCAAAGGTGGCTGCTGAGGTTGTGGGGGATGGGGTGGTGCTTGAGGAGCCGCCTGTCCTTGGCATAGTCTATCAGCAGCCAAAAGTTGTTGAACTCGCTCCATAAGTGGACAAAAATGTGTGTAGTGACCATAGACCCCGCAAACAGAACAAGGATAGTTTGTTCGCAAATTAGGGTTTTTATCCTGCTTGGGCGGGCGATCAGGGTTTTGGTTGGTAGGGGCCGCGTTATTATTAGTGGGGGGATTAGGGTGTTGACCAGCTTGCTCGGTCTGTTGGTTGTTCCCACGATTGCGGCCTCTACCGCAGTTTTGTTGGCCCTGGTTGCGTTGGTTGTTCTGGTTTAGCGGCGGGTTTTCTTGGGCGTAAACCTGCCCTTGGGTAGTAGGTGGATTCTGAGTTTGCGCAGGTGCGGGAGTGGGCTGCGGTGGATAATATGGAGGTGGAGGATGCACTGGTGTAGCTACTTGAGGGGGTTGTTGATAGTGCTGTGGAGCGGGTTGTGGGTTTGCCGCAGGGGCTGGCTGTGGCTGATAATAATGAGGTTGAGCTTGTGGTGGCGTAAGAGCTAGTGCAGCCTGTTGATGATAGTAGGGCTGAGGTTCGATCGGGGGGGAGTAAGCGGGAGTCATATGGCTGAAACACTGAGGTGGACAGGAGGGTCCATGGGAATGGTGTTGATGTGGTATTTGAGCATACGAGTTGGTTGCTCCGGACTGTGATGTAGCCCGCGAAGGTTCAGGGCTTGGGGGAGGACGGGCTATGGAAAATGGCTGAGGCTGCGAAGAGAGACGGCCAATGATGCCGTCAGCAGCATGGGATGCCCCCGGCGCATCGTGCTGGGAGGGATCGCCGCGAGGGGCGTCAGGTATGATGGTATAAAGATAACCCGACTGGGCGTAAATGAGATCGAACTGCTGGGATTTAAGGATAGCCTCTTCCTTCGACTGGGGTCTTTCGGCTGCCACATCCTTAGCAATGAGTGGAAGGAGGGACTTGAGGAACCAATCTAGGAAGATCCGGTCATCTAACTTGATTTTGCATAGGCTACGGCGTCGCCGCCATTCGTGAATGTGGTCTGTGATGTGGGTAGCCGTGTTCTGTCTGCAAGATAGGAGGATCTCAACGCCTGCGTCATAGCGGACAGGTAACTGGAAGAACTGTAGGAAAGTCGAGGCAAGGGACGTAAAGGTGACGTGGGTTCCATGGGGTTGCTCGATATACCACTTGGCCGCAGAGCCAGTGAAAGTGTGCTGTAATAAACGGAGGCGAATGGAGTTGTCTACTATGGAATTTGAGGAACACCATAGATGGAAGGACATGATATGGTTCTGTGGGTCCTCACCTGCCTTACCCTCAAACTTAGGGATGTCAGAGGGGAGTTTGGTAGGAATGTGGGGCCACGCAGGGTCATGTCGGATGGGGTCGTTGGTTAATCTGGTTAGGTCAAGTAGGTTGAGGCTATCCATGTATGGAAAACTGGACGAAGGGTGTGACACGGTTGTGGGTTGGATCAAGTTGGGGCCCATGCCCCCAAGTGGAGGGGTCATGTGAGGGAGGTTACCCCCAAGTGGGGGAACTAAGGTGGTATGGGACGGTCCTGCACCAACATGGGTAGTATGAACCACTAATGGAGTGGGAATAGGTATTCCTGCCGTGGGAATAGGTATGGTGAGGGGAACGGTAGATGGGCCTCCTGTTGAGGGCATACCCATAATAGGTGTGATAACTGGTGTAGTGGTGGATGTGCCACCAACGGTCCCTCCCAGTAAGGGAGTGGGATTTACGCCAGCCATGGGGCTAGTAGGGGCGGTGTAAAGGGTGTTCTCAGATTCAGGCTCCGAGTTTGAGGTAAAATAAGGGGCGTCAGAATCTGGTGACAGAGTCTTGTGCCGCTGACGAGTGGAGTCAAGTGACAAATCTCGAGATCTACGATGAGTGGTATCAAGTGATCCGTGATGTGGGGGCTCGCCTCTGAGGCGCCGAGAATGTCTCGGGGAAGCAATGGTGATAAAGAATGTCAAATCTCTGTGAGTTGAGGTAACTACAAAAAGGCTCAAAAAACCCTAATGCAACCGAGTGTGCAGAAGGAGAGCTCAAAAAATAGGGCGCTCAGGCCAAAAATCAACTCAAAACGCCCACTGTAACAGCTGTGCTACAATAGGTGGAGTGTCAACAAAAAATGGTCAGAATACCAACAAGCAATAGGTTTGCTAAAAATAGAAAACGGTGGACGCACTAGACCAAAAGGAGGTAAGGGAGCATGCAAACACCTAACTAGTAGTATTATGACTCAACTAGACATATCCTCTGCAAGGTGATAAAATCCAATTCAGACAATATGGATAGGAAAGCCAAGTGGCTAAAGTATCCCCCTACCGGGAGGGACACCGGGTAGTCAAATCCTAGAAAAATGGTAACTAAGATACCTTGTTCATGACATGTCCAGAAAGGTAAATCTGCTGCTTGGTCCTTTAACCGCAATATTCCCTATACAGGGATATTCCGAGAACTGCGAAAGGTATCCCTTCAGTTACTGAATGGAGTTTGGTATTCCACTCAGACCTCCGGAACCAATCTCACGACTTCAACCCTCCTAAGGGAGAGGCCTTCTGATAATCTGGTTGTGACCGTGTCAAAAAATACTAGGGGATTTTGGTTCCCTAAAGGACAACAACTATGTCTCAAGTGTAAATAACCAAGGGGCGTTATTGGAAGCCTATCCCCTTGATCCTACCTAAATACAAAAATTCTTTTGTGTTCCCCAAGTGGGGTTAGAATGTTGGTTGAGTTAAGTAGTTTTTTAAGTCTCACTTGATTTAGGTGACAGATTGTGTGCTTGTGAGGTTATGAACCCAAAATAGAAGTGCCAGGGCAACTTCCGAAATAACAATATAATTGAATGAAACAATTTATACCATGCAAAATTTATCTGAATAAACAATGCTAAAAAAAATTTTAAACAATTCTGTAAACATGGGACAGAAAGGCTGTAGGGCTGGAGGAAATACGGAAGCAAACTGACTGGGTTCCGACGCGGCAGCAAGTGCAAAAATCAAATCGTGGATCACGGGTATGGGGCGAAATCGTGCGGTCGGACCGCGGGTATGAAGGCAACAGTCGCGCGCAGGTCACAGGTTTTTGGCTAACAGCGGCGGCCGGACCGCGGGTATGAAGGCAACAGTCGTGCGCAGGTCGCAGGTTTTTGGCTAACAGCGGCGGTCGGACCGTGGGTTTGGGGCCGACAGACGCGGTCGGGCCGCGACTGTGAAAGGAAAAGACGTGGCCGGGACGCAGGAAAATGGATGACAGGTGCGGTCAGACCGCAGGTTTGAGGGAAATAGGCGTGGTCGGGCCACAACTATGGGGCTGAAAGTCACGGTCGGCGGCGGCCGAAAGGGACAGCCGAAAAGGAAAAACGGAAAATAAAATTGTAGAAAATAAACGAGCGGAGTCGCCAAAACTGTTGCTGGGGTTTTAGCCCTAG
>LPNX010686126.1:135674-172976 GCA_001517045.1 Pseudotsuga menziesii | reverse complement strand
CATGGTTTTATGGGTTTTTGATGGAAATATGGTGGGAAAATGGACAAATGAGCCATGTAATGGGGTAGATGAGATAGTGAACCCTTTTTGGGTGATAACATACACTTGTTTGTTTTCCTTTATTTTCAAAAAGAAAAAGTAAAAAGAAGTCTTTTGTTTATAAATTTCTTAAGCAAATTTCATTTATTTCAAAAAAAAATGAAAAAATCATTTTGAATGGGATTTGTTTTGAAATTTTTTTACATCATCTTTACCTTGAGTTGAGTCAAAACACCATGAGTTGCACATATTCCATATTGAGTAATATTAACCTTAAAAAGAACACTACAAACTAAAATATATTAGCAACATTTTATTTCTAGGGTCTCCATCTACAAGCTTAGGCTAGGATCTTGGACTAGGGTATCTTTTAACTATTCAAGATCATTTTGAACTCAAACTAAAGGGCTTATCATAAGGTAAATCCAAGTTTGCAAGAGATCAATGGATAAGAGTAAAGAACGAGTTCATGCAAGGAATTAGTTTCGTAGATACCCCTCCAATACTTCGTTAAAGCATATACCAAGATTGTTGTGTGTATGGGGGTTCATTTAGTACAACCTTGGGCCCCGTGAGGTGTCAGTGATACTTGAATTTTAGGATTAGCTACCCTTCCCATCCACACCAATTGGACCTATGACTATTCCTCCTAAAATCTTTTTGTAAGCTTGGTAGCCTTAGTATCCAAACCTTATGGTTCTTTCACAAGTGATAGTGGAAGGTTATTACCACTGTACCTAGGGAAGATGTGGCAGGAAACACCGAATAACAATTTCAGAGGGAGGTTTGGTGATTCAAATGATTGCACCCAAAAAAATCATCATGGGACCTAGGGTAACTACTCCCTTATCTTCACTGGTTTGTTCTAGTCCCTAATCATCCCAAACACTCCATTAGAAACTATATCTTTTACCCGCCTGTGTTTGTGATACATATTATTTTTTAGTAGTGTGCTTTATGGTTTGCTTGTGATCTAGTATGACATTTAGGTGTGTGATTTAAATCTTTAGTTACGGAGGATCAACCTCCCAGTAGGTATAGAAGGTTGCAAAACCTTCCTCCACTTTGAGCAGTTGAGCCTCCACTGCCACCTTAAAGGCAGAGACTTGACAGAAATAACTCTTTTGAATCAACTAGCGTTAGTGAATTTCCAAGTGATATGGAACTTAGATACAATCCAACTGATCTTCCATAAGTAAATATCGAATATTTGCAATATGATGAGTTTGCAAGAAATTACAATACACCTCTTACTCACCTAAGAAACACTATGTTAGTTCAAGCTTGTCCTTTTGGTTTACCTAAGGTTGGTGTCCCTTTCAATTCAATATGTCTAATTTAGGAGAATATCTATGGGAATTTCTACTCCCACCTCATCTATGATTTCTAGTGGAGTCTCTCCCTAACTAGTGAGTGCTCCATGGTTAAATGCACCCGCTACACCTATTGTGTCGTTGAATTTTTCAAATCCAATTTCTCCAAGTTCCTAAGTAGCTAGTCCCTCAAAACCTTTAAACATTGTTGGTCCATCTGGTGGGGTTTCTACTGGGGTATCCAGTGCACCTTTTCCCTCTTCTCCCTTTTTGAAAAACACTCAATGTGAGCCTAATGGTTCCACTTCATTTGTTCAAGGACTTATGTGGTATGTAGGACACATTAATCCTTCTGCACCTTATGTAGGCCCTTCACCTACTTATGTTGGTGTGTCATCTTGGAACTAGAATCCCTTTTCATGTTACAGTTTTCAGACTTCTATTCAAGTGTCGAATTATCCATTTGGAAGCTCTTCTTTATCATTTTTCAGCAATGGTATCTCAGATCATGTGACTACAACTCCAGATTCAGCTGAAACTGGTCAAACACAATATCAAACACCATAATTTAGCAATCCTCTAGATTTTGGATGGAATCCATTTCAAAACCTTGCTACTTCATCACATCCAATCGTTGGGGGTAACTAGAATCTCTCTTTTGGGAGCCTTGGTATGGGAACTTCCTCTCCCGAGACTTCTCAATATCAATCTTCGGGTAAGCCAAGACCTATGTTTCTGGAAAATTTGAACATGCCATATTTATCAAAACTCATGAATGACCATGTGTTCCATGATATGACCTGGCTTCCAGTCCCAATTAAGTTACCTTCCAACATCCCTAACTTTGAAGGGAAAACTAGAGAGGACCCTAGTGACGATGTCATGCTATTCCATTTATGGTGCTCCTCCAACTTGATGAATGATGATTTGATTTAGCTGAGGCTATTTCAATGAACTCTGATCATTGTAGCGGCTATGTGGTACATAGAAATTCCATCTTCTACCTACAACAATTTTCTTGACTTAGCGACCGTTTTCTTAAACCAATTCCAACTTCCTCTCTAGTATGATGCCGGTACAGAACTTTTGTTAAACTTTAGGAATAATAAAGCCACTCTAATATATGATCATATTCAGGAGTGGAAGAGAAGGAAGAGGCTCATCAAAGAAAATATTCCTCCTAAATTCCTTTTTGAATGGGTCTTAAAGTCTTTATTGCCTTACATTTCGAAGGATGTTTTGACATCGGGAGTGACCTCAGAGGAGGAGGCCATACCCAGGGCCCAACGGCTAGATTTTATCTATGCTAAATATGGGATTCTTTATGTAATATTTCCTGAGGTGTTGAGGTCCAACATTGAATTTTCTAAATAGAATCATGGACCACATGTAGATGGTTTGGTTGGTTCAGTAGAGACACTGACTATAGAGTCATTGGATAAAAGAAAGGTAAAATTTCCTTGCAAGCTATGCTAGGTATATCACTTAACCTATCAATGCCCCTTGATAGATCAAGCAAAGAAGTTGTTGATACAACAACAACCTATCATCCTGAAGGACCTATTCTCACAAGGAAAGAATGCAACTTCTAGTGATCCAAATAAAGCTGGGAGCACATAAAATTCCCCTTCCACTGATCAATCATATACCAATATGGTATAATCCAATACTTTATTATAGACCAGAGCCAAGAATTATGAAACAGAGGCTTTGTAGAAGGAAAATCATACCACCGAATCTTCATCCCCACTTTGAATTGAAAAATTGGTTGATCCCATGCCGAAAATACCGAAAGGTGTTTTCAAAAATACATTTCACAACCCTAACGTGAGGGCTGATTCTAACTACTCATTAGTGGAAGACTTATCCCAAACACCCTATGCAATGTTTTCCTTAGAAGTTCTCTAGAGTTGTCCTTCACGGCGAGATGCAGTTTTGGTAGCCATAAGGAGTATGGAATCTGCGAGCCTAATGGCTAAGTTTAATCTTTCTAATGTAAATCCACGCCTACCTTACCATGTGGAATTTTCGATTGATGTAGTCCATGGTGACAAAACCATCGAATGAATAGTAATAGATGAAGGTGCATACACATGTGTGATGTCCATTTCATGTTGGAAGGCTTTGGGATATCCTGAGTTGTTCCCATCTAACACTTTCTTGAATTATTTCGACAAAATATATTTTCGTCCACATGGTATCCTACAATATTTTGAAATAAAACTCGTAGGGAAAATAGTCTCTATAGAAATAGAACTTGTAGATGCTCCATTGGTCTATAATTTACTTTTGGGGAGAATTTGGACCTATGTGATGTGCACTATTCCATTGTCCATTTTTTGAGTCCTTTTGTTTCCACACAGAGGAAAGTTGGTAACTCTTTACCAAATGACATATGATCTAAAAGGTCATATAAAAGGTCATATGGAGACATTAGAGTCTAATGTACCTTTGATTGACCAATTGCGCCAAACAATTGAAATTTTGGGAATCGATATGTATACATAGTTGATTCGAACTTTTGATATGCCTACTCCTATAAATTAATTAGGTTCGATGAGTATAGGGAAGAACGTATGCACAATTGTATATAGAAAATACCCAAGGGTTCTCCCTTCACAAGAAGAGCCTCATGTTCCCTTATCAGCAGAAGAAGTAGCATATGAAGCTGTAGTTGATGCTACTGTTGATTCCATCTTGAATCATTTCCTCTAATAGGATTCAGATGAAGCTTTCTTTCCCGCATGGGAAAAAAACATTTCCTTTTTCTTATAACTATTTGGAGAATCAGTGAAACACTTTCATTTGTGTCTACACCAGAAGTGAGTAGAGGCAATCCCTACCTTCAAAATAGATGGTGAGATGATAGCATATTTTGTATTCAATCAAATTATCATGAGGTTTGGTATTATAAAGAATATTATCACTGACCATGGTAGTCATTTTTAGAATAGCATGATGAACAAGCTGAACACTATGCTAGGTTTTAGGCAACACCACTCGTCTTCCTTTTACCCAGAAGAGAATGGAAAAGTAGAAGCGATAAATATAACTTTGAAAACCATTCTCAGGTGAATGACTAATGCTAGTGTGGAAATTAAACCTAGTGATAGAACAATTCTACTCACAACAATTATCAATTGTACATGCAAAATCACTCACAAAAGAGACTGAAAATGGAGCTGAACACTAAACTGTATTAACTCAATGTACAATAGCCAACCCTGTAACATGATAGGTTGATGCATTAAATAATTACATAAGGGATTCGAATGCATGAGGAGGCAATTCGAATCTAGTCAAAAGCAGGCTTACTAAAAATAAGCAAATCCCCCATAGGTGCATAAAGTAGTTTCCAAATCAGTCATGGAGCTCACGAATTGGAAAAAGCACTTAAGCAAGCTAAAGAGTGATGGAATGACAACTCATACATGCTTTTCATAGGATAAAATAGTGGCGGATGTAGAGGACAAAAAACTAGTTCACCTCACCTAGTCAAACTTTCCCAATTGCCTTAAAGCACTGAAAAAGCAGGCAATAAAGCAGAAAAAGTAGAAGGGCACCTAGGAGACCAAGAATAAAGCAAAATTGATTCCTTGAGGTTTCCCATGTGCTACATGAGTCAAAATAGGCAACTTTTACCACTATGGATAGGCAAATGACAACTTGCATAAGGTGGGACACATGAAACTAGAAAAATAAGACAAAAATGATTAATTTAATGTCTAAGGAAGCTAACTATGGGTTGATTATTCTAAAACCCCCACTTAAGCCTGAATTATGAGTAATATATCAGAAAATTATAGGTCCTAGCAACAAGTCTTAGTCACCCTTTACATACTGCATGTCCATTTAAACAAGGAAAGAGGAAAAAACCACATGGGAAAATCCTCCCTTAAACATGGACTGTAAAACAAAATTTGGAAATCTTGTCTTCACTCATGCTTCACAGCATGATCAAAAATCCCTAGCAGTTATTTGAGATTGCTGAAGGTCTTCTCACAAAATTCTTTGGTGAAGATATCAACTACTTGTTCTGAAGATGAACAGAAGAGTAGGTGAATGGTGCCATCATGCGCAAGCTCTCTGATGTAGTGCATATGGATCTCAATGTGTTTGGTTCTCTGCTTCTGAACTGGATCATTGCAGATTTGAATGGTACTCTGGTTATCACAGTAGATGGTATTTGAGTACTCTAATTTGAAGCCACACTCTCCAAGTAACCCATGCAACCATAAACATTGAGTTGCTGCATTTACAACTCCTCTGTACTCTGCTTCTGTAGATGAGAGTGCAATGGCACTCTGTTTCTTGCTTGACCAGATGATTGGCCCTTCTACAAGCATGAACACATATCCAGATGTGGACTTTCTATCTATGCTATCACCTGCCCAATCACTGTCAGTAAATCCAATCAAATCAAGATCAGATTTTGCTTTATAGAAGATCCCGTGTGTCCTTGTTCCCTAAACAAAGTTAAGGATCCTTTTGGCTAATTTCCAATGGATCTCATGAGGCTGATCCATGTATCTAGAAGCCACACTTAATGCATAAGAAATATCAGGTATAGTATGTGTAATATACAACAAACATCTAATCAATTTCCTATACAGTGTATTGTTTACCATAGGTGATGAATCAGATTCTTCCAGCTTTATTCCAGAAAGGAAAGGAGTCTTGCTTAGTTTGCAGTCCTTCATTTTGAATTTTTTTTATCAAATCCAAGGAATACTTGGACTGGTGCACCTTGATTCCAGCTTTGCTTTGAGCAATCTCAAGCCCCAAGAATTGGCTTAAGAGCCCCAAATCTGTCATGGAGAAGGCTTGGTTCATTGCACCCTTCAAGGAAGCAATCTCATCCTTTGAGATTCTTGTAATGAGGAGGTCATAAAAATATAACAAAATGATCATTAATGAACCATTAATTAACTTCAAATAGACATTTGGATCTGATTTGCACCGAAAAAAATTCAGTGATAGCAAGAAGCTATCAATCTTGGCATACCAAGCCCTGGGGGCTTGCTTTAGCCCATACAATGACTTTCTCAACCTGGACACAAGAGAAGGGTTGGTAGAAAATCCTTGAGGCTGCTTCATATATATCTCTTCAATGAGATCTCCATTCAGGAAGGCACATTTTACATCCATGTGATGTACCTCCCATTTCTTTGAAGCTGCAATGGCTAAGGCTAGCCTGATGGAGTCCATCCTTGCCACTGGTGCAAAGGTCTCATTGTAATCTATGCCATGACCCTGTGAGTAGCCCTTGGATAAAAATCTAGCCTTGTACTTTATAGGTTAACCATCAGCAGCAAATTTGGTCTTATACACCCACTTACACTGAACTAGCTTTCTCCCTAGGGGAAGATCCACTAGCTCCCAAGTGTTGCTCTTCTGGAGTGAGATGAACTCTTCCTTCATGGCTGCTTGCCATCTTGGATCTCCTACTGCATATACATATGTCTAAGTATCCAATTCCACCATCAGATAGCATTTCTCAGCAAACATAGGATCCTTCATGCATAGACCACTCTCAAATTGAGATCTAGTCCTCCGAGGGTCATTGGGATTCCCAACTAGCTCTCCTGCTGCATGAAGTGTCTTGGATGCCCATTTTTGGCCTTGTAGGGCTGTTAGGATATGTAATAAACTCATCACTATCATAACTATCAGAATCAGCATGTTCAACAAACTCTTCACTTACTTTCAGAGGATTTGGTGGTGAAGAGGCTTCTCCAACTTCCACTGCTGCTAGGGGTTCTTCTTGAAACTGAACACACCTTTCGATGAAGGCTTTGTTTGTGCTCAAATTTATCAGCTTGTACAATTTTGAATCTTCAAAGTACCCAAAAAATAGGCACTCTTGGCTTTGGGGCTGCAAAGCCTTTCTCTTCTCTGTTGGAATTCTAGCCCAAGCCTTTGAGCCAAAAATCGTGAAATGGGTCACATCTGGCTTGTGCCCACTCCATGCTTCGAAAGGAGTCATACCATCAAGCTGTTTATGAGGCACCCTATTCAGGATATAGGCTAGACAATTGATAGCTTCATCCCAGTAATTTGGTGGCAATGTTTTGGCCTCCATCATGCATGTTGCCATCTCCTTCAGTGATCTGTTCTTCCTCTCAGCAACACCATTTCGCTGTGGTGTGGAAGGGATAGAATTCTGCATCTGAATATCTGCATCTACACAATATTGAATAAACTCAGACTTTACATACTCACCACCATTGTCAGATCTAAGGACCTTGATTTTCCTCCTAGACTGGTTCTCAACCAAAGCCTTAAAGACTTTGAATAGGCCAAAAACCTCAGACTTGTGTTTCAGGAAGTAAACCCAGCAATACCTGGAAAAGTCATCTATGAAATTCAATTCATGTTTGGCCTAAATCATGGACATATGAGGGAATGGGCCAGCAACATCACTGTGGATCAACTCGAGGGGTGCAGAGGTTCTCTCATGACTAGCTCTCTCAAATTTATGCTCTGGGTGTTTTCCTAGGATACAACCTTGGCAGACTCCTTTGGAAAATTTTATCTTGGGAAACCCTATGACCATCTCTTTTTCACTAAGATCAGAAAGATACTTGTAATTTAGGTGGCCAAATATTTCATGCCAAATCTTGCTTGCTTCATTAGCATGAATCAGAAGAGCATAGGGGTTTGAGTAGGGTAGGAAGTGTGAGAACATGTATACCTTCTGAGTATGATTTGCAACTCCTTTTGCAATGACTTTACCACTTGAGATCTCTGTGATCTCAACTTCATCAGGGGAGAATATGACCTTGTTTAGAGACCCAGTGTGAGTCATCTGGTACACTGATAAGAGGTTGGAGGCAAGACCAGGAACATACAACACATTGCTGAATTGACCATGATCAAGATCAATCCTCCCTTTGCCCAAACTTTCTGTGAGAGAGTCATCTCCTAGTACTATTGGTGGACCTTTCGACATGTCAAGTGAGGACAATTCCTCCTTGGTCGAAACCATATGTCTTGAAGCTCTAGAATCAATGATGAAACTAGGTGAGCTGATGTGCCAGCAACCAATGCATGAACTCTCTCTCTGTCTTCTGAATTTGATCCTCCTTCTCTCTTCTTTGAGCTGTCTGGAAGGGAGATTCCATTTTTCTCCAGGATTTGGGTCAACATGTCTATTTGCTTCTTCATACAAGAGCTTTCAGTGTGATTTCCCTTATTGTAGTATGTGCACTTGCTCATTTCTCCTTTGTTTTTCTTCTTCGGGTAGTTCTCCTTGGAACCTTATGGCTCCTCCGGAGACTTGTTCTTGTCTCTCTTTTGCTTAGGTGGATTTTTAGCTTTCTTTTTTCTTTTTGAATCCACCCTTGAATCTCCAGCAACCAGAGCTTGGTCTTTGGACGGTTTGATGGTGCCCATCATCACCGGCTTCTCTTGTTCTTATGTGAGAGATTCCATGAAATCTGCAAGGCTAGGCATCTTCCAGGTTCGATCTGTCAAATTTGTGGCATAGAAGGTTGACACAAACACTAAATAGTTAGGGCCAAGCTTTGAGAGTATGGCCAAGACCAGCTAATCATCCTTCTTTTCGATCCCACCTTGTTTTAGTTGTAAAACAAGTGCTTTGAACTTAGAGAAATAGAGTTGCAGGGATTCAAAGCTATTTGGAGTCAGGGAGATCAGCTCATTTTCGATTTGATGTCCCCTCATTTCATCTATCTTTCCAAAAAGATCAGAAATATTCTCCCATACTTCATCCGGTGATGTCAATCCATTAAGATGGAAAAGGAGGTCTCTGGAAATACTCGGACACAAGAGACCATAGGCCTCATCCCTCCTGTTGTGCCATTTTATCTTCTCTGCAGCTACATTGGGCTCTGCTTCTATTGCCATAGTCACCCTGTAGAGGCCTTTTGATCTCAACATTATCTCCATCTCTGCTTTCCATTCAAAGAAATTGAAAGGAGTCAAGATGATCTTCTGAGATTGATCCATAGCTCAGAAATTGTCCCGGCCGTCAGTAGAAGGATCCCAGTCACTGATGTCGAACCTACAAAACAAATTTGAAGGAGAGATATCGATCTACAACAGCTCTGATACCATGTGGAAATTGAACCCAGTGATAGAACAATTTTACTCACAACAATTATCAATTGTACATGCAAAATCACTCACAAAAGAGACTGAAAATGGAGCTGAACACTAAACTGTATTAAATTAGTGTACAATAGCCAACCCTATAACATGATAGGTTTCTAAATTAAATAATTACATAATGGATTCGAATGCATGAGGAGGAAATTCGAATCTAGTCAAAAGCAGGATTACTAAAAATAAGCAAATCCCCCATAGGTGCATAAAGTAGTTTCCAAATCAGTCATGGAGCTCACGAATTGGAAAAAGCACTTAGGTAAGCTAAAGAGTGATGGAATTACAAGTCATTCATTCTTTTCATAGGATAAAAGAGTGGAGGATGTAGAGGACAAAAAACTAGTTCACCTCACCTAGTCAAACTTTCCCAATTGCCTTAAAGCACTGAAAAAGCAAGCAATAAAGCAAAAAAAGTAGAAGGGCGCCTAGGAGACCAGGAATAAAGAAGAATTGATTCCTTGAGGTTTCCCATGTGCTACATGAGTCAAAAGAGGCAATTTTGACCACTATGGATAGGCAAATGACAACTTGAATAAGGTGGGACACATGAAACTAGGCAAATAAGACAAAAATGATTAATTTAATGTTTAAGGTAGCTAACTATGGGTTGATTATTCTAACAGCTAGTAGGTCAAATTGGCACATCATGTTGTATCTGACATTTTTGGAATATAACCGAACAAATGTTAATACTTCTATAGGGTTTTCACCCTTTCAGCTCATTCATACAATGGAGGAATTCACACCAATGGAATGCGAGATACCATCCTTGAAAATTTCCATTCACGTACTTCCTGATAGTACTGATATTGAGGAACATTTTTTGTATTTAGAACATTAGGATGAGCAACGTAGAGATGTGCTCACAACAAACGAAGCATATAAACAATGGGTGAAAAGTCAATATGATAAAGTCATTAAACCTAGGGTTTTCTCTCCAAAGGAGAGGTTCTATTGGTCTAGGACCAGGATAAGGAACCATTGGGGGAAGACAAGTTACAATGTATGTGGATCATCCCTTATGTTGTGTTAAAATTTCTGAATAATAGTGTGTACGTGTTAGTGTCTTATGATTGTAATAAGTTGTTGGATCCATGAAATAGACTCTACCTGAAAAAGTAATACATCTAGGAACTATGCATTTTCTTGTATTATTATTGTATAATTATGTAAATGGTCATTAGTGGTTATTGTTTCCTATGTAGTCTACTGTTCTTTCACATGTCTTTGGAGTGGTTTGTAGGGTTTCTGATGGCTGCAGCCACACTTGTAACTTTTCTTCAGCTACTTTGGTCATTTATGCACCCACAAGATAAGTGATTGCCTCAGGGGGCGTTTGTTTAGGTCCTGCAACTAATAATGTAGTTGAGTACAGTGATTTCATTTAACTTATTTGGGATTCTATTTTTCATGGTATTACCTTACTGGAAGTTAGACTTGACTCTCATTTAGTGGTCTATCAACTCAATGGGGTCTACCAGGTTAGACACCCTACTCTTTAAAGTGGGATTTTATGAATTAGGTTAATTAAAAGAAATTTTGAGCACATTGTATATCAACACATTTTAGGAAATCAAAATAATATTATTGATGCATTTTCTAAATACATATTAGATTAGCATTTTCCACACACTTTGTAAAAATTAAATACAAAGATACATTTGAGACACATGCAAATAACCAGATATGTGTGTGTGTGTGTGTGTGTGTGTAAAATGTATGTTCATATACATCGAGTTCTGTTATGATGATATAGCCAATAAGTACAACCAAAATACAAAAATAGGATCACAATCCTCATAAGCTAAAACTATGGAGGTCCCTCAGTCTCATCACCTGTCGGTGCGTCCACAACATTATGATAACATAAGACAACCTAGGACACCTTTTAGAGAGTGTCTAACCATGATGGAAGTACACCTACGACATGCTCCTTCATGGCCATAAGAATCATCTCCATCCACAAAGTCAAAACATTGTGGGTAAGCCTGACCATATTTCCCTCCACAACATGAAGCATAGATTAATCCAAGGCACCGTCTACCGGTCGTACAAAGGTCCTTTGATGTTTGTCTTCCCAGACAGGCCCAATATCTTCATATCGTAAAAAATGGATCAGAATCGACTATAAATACATATTTATATAACATTATGAACTAAAATTCCTAAAAAATAAATAATTAAAAAAGGTAAACGACTTACCCATGTCTCACCATGCCTCTCCAGGTAGGAGAGATAGCACAGGATTGTCACAGAAGTCTAATCCTGCATATGGAAACTGCTCCATATTTGGCACCTATCAGATCCACAATGAATAAAAGTCACCATCGTAACTTCCCTGTACCTCACCACCACCTTAGAAGAGAAATACATCTCCCCACCATGTGATTCTAGGCTCGCGGGGAGGGGAGAGTGGAAGTGTAATAGTGGGGCTTATGGAAGGAACCCTCTCTTGAAGAATTCCACTAGATTACTCAGATACCTAAATTTTTTCTCCTTCCATCTCTTGCAATCAGAAATTTGCCTCTTTATGATTGGGACTAATCCCTAACACCACTCATACATCACACCTCTTAGGCACTCCACTACTGTGCGCATGTGGGTCCATGTATCCAAGCGTAAAGAATATGACCTCACCACTCTAACAATAGTGCTCACAAGCACTTTTAATGCTAAACTAGTGATATGTGAGATTAGGATTTGGGTACCCGATTTTTTAGTGCCAAGTACACAATAGGTGTTGACGTAATCTTGTACATTGAGACGTTCACCCCCTAGATTGATGCCACCCAATCTCACTGGTGCCCCTCGATAAGAAAAAGAAGTGATTAAATAAATATCCTTTGCAGTAAGATCCAAGGTTTCTCCTTAGAGGTTAAACATGTCAAGTTCATGGTTGCATAAATGCACCAATGCCTCTAGTAGTTGAAATTTCACTCTCATGTTCGATGTGCGATAGAATTTGAGCAATCCACACCTATGTAGAGCATGTAATGTCATGGGATCCAACATATAAAGTCGATCCATGTTCTCATTCTCTCTTTCACGCCACCTTAGCACCATTTTAACCTGCGCAGTCTACAAATTCATCATTATCTTTTCCAAAAATACTCTTTGTACAGAACTTGTGACTGTCCAGTGAGGATAGCACAAGACACTAGACGGTTTCTCACTGTGAACCCGCAATTATATCGTGAAATCGTGACTTTATAAAGGGTTACCCACGATTAATGTTCAGTTCCCTTAGGGTGGGCTAAAAACTTAAATAAAGCAAGAATTTTAACAATAAAAAGCATTAAAATGAAGAGGAGGGACATATGACTTACCTTCACTTTACAGAATAAAGATCCTTCCACTTGATTGATCACACCCATCATTTGAAGTTGAGAGGTAAATTTTTCCAAATATGGTAAAAAAAAATGTTATGTCTTTTTACTCTATTTCTACTATTTATAGGAAAAAATTTAGAATTTTTACCCACTTTTGTATAGTTGAAATTATTTTTTTGTCATGTGAACTAATACTAATTGTTTTTACCTAAGTTTTATAGATCATGGATAAATTGGATTGTGATTCTTTTGCATCTAGGCTAGGATTTGATCCCCTTTCAAATTTTTCACTTATACCTTATTGCCCGATGAACTTTAGGATCTCTTTTTATCCATGAAATCTGATGTGTAACCACTTCCTACCTTTAAAACATCATTGTTCTTCCATGGTTAGGACCTACCTCAAATAGGTTACCCTATTTAGAACAACTCTGGTCATTACTAGTACCCATTTCGTATTTGTGTTAGGTTGTGGGAGTCTTTGTAGTTATCTTTCATACAAAATGAGCCTCATTTTGCATATTTTACAAAACTACCCTCAATTTTAAGGATCCCTCCATATGGAGTTATCTTCAAGACCTGGTCTCACTCCTTAAAAATGATTAGATAGCTGAGTTGTTTGTTCTTTAAAAATTGTTAAAGTAATTGAACGATCATATATAGTGGTATAAATTTAACCATTTTCCAAACTATGTGGATTATTTACGAAAAAGGAATACTTTATTTTCTTTGGAATCTAAAATTGCATATCTAGGTATATATTTATCTCTTTTCTGAGCTTGGAGGAAAAACCTTATGGAAACGGAACCTGTTCAATCTCACTTTTCTCTTTTTCATGCTCTATACCTAAACATGGAAAATATTTTGAGCATTCTTTATGCCATTGTCATGATCATTAAAACCTAGTACAAAGAATCGAGTTTACTTTTGTATGTACCATTCTTGTAAATGAATGGAACTTTTTGAGTGATATTACCTTCATTCACACTCATTAAAATAAGGATACATTCTTTCTTTTGAAGGAGCATTGGTTGGGTGGTAGTTTACCTTTTTTTTGGACCTTGTCGACTAAGTATGAAAAATGTATATCTCAGTTCTTTAGAAGCTAAGAGAGTTCTCCTTTGGATTTTTTTGTACTTTTTTAGACTCTTGAGACTAAATTTATGAAAAACAACCCCCCTTGAGTCTTCTTTGGAGTTTTCATACTCTAAAAATTATGAAAAAACTGACAAGCATTTACTTATTGGGGCTCATAAAATCCATGGATAAGTGACATATCCAGAATTATTCTCTCTTTTCTTCAATCTTGTAAAAAATGAAGAAGGAATCAAGTTAAATTTATTGGACTCGTTAAAACATAACAAGAAAGGAATAGAAGGAAACATGTTCTTTGATTTATAATTTCTAGTAGCAAGTCATCCTTGAACAAAGCACTAGTTTGAGCCTCCTAGTACTCATGTTTCAGTTTTTAATTCCTAGTTCAAATAACACCTTGAGTCATTACTCCTCCACTTGCCCTAATAAACTTGGAATTTGACTGTGTCTCCTACATGGAAGATAGGTCTAGTTGTACCACATGTAATTTTAAAGGTGCATTGAGTCATCTATTTCTTGTGCTCGTTGTTGAAGGATAGATATCCCCTGTCTGTTCATCTTGATTACTATAATTTTCATCTCTGAGATTGTCCTAGGTACATTCCCCTTGTCTATTCTACCTTTTACTAATGTGACTTGTTGAAGGATTCATTTCCTTCCTCTTCACATAATAGCTTTCAATCAGTACCTCCTGCATAAGAAGACCTGGAGTTTAAAAAATAGTACCTTAGGATCCACTTCTCATATTGGTGGAATCCTCTACATTAGTCATAAGTACAACTCTTTAACTGACACTCCAATGGTATCCTTCAATGTTTGACTTCAACTCATGTATTAACATGGTAGGATTCATACTGGTTTTTATGGATTTGGATGAATACATTGGGCTACAACCTATATAACCTAAGTTACATGAGATTGTGCCATACTCTGCGACAATATTTCCATCTATTGAAGATATATCATTGTACTTATGTGGCTTTGATCCACCTTTTTGAAACATGTGTGGCCCTGTTTCCCATACTTTATGATGTAAATCAATCTTGTAAAGGAGATAGTGTCCCATGTTATTGAACATGGCATCCTCAGTAATGATGTTGTATTTGACTTTGATTTGTATTTTTCAGGTACTTGTCTACATCCTTGAACTGAGTCCTTCCAACTTATAAATATTTGTAATGTATTTTGGTCATCTCTACCCTTTGATCTCATACATTAGGGAGAATCTGTTATAAAAAGAAATGGCACTTCTCCATCCGAATACTGACACCAAATGTATCAGGACAAAAGTGGGCAAAGTCGATTGAAGTAGCTTAAACATTATAGATGAATCCAAGCCTTGATACATACTTGTTTTCTCTATCCTTTCCACTTATGTATATAAATTTGAATTGTACTCACGGATTCCCCTTAGGACAAGTCATGTGTAACTCATGGGTATTCTCATATACAACCCGCAAGTCATCTATAAAATGTTGCATTCGTGAGTTTCCTTCATAGAAGGCATGAGTAACTCGCAAGTTAACCTTATATGCATCTTCTAGTTCCTTAAGAAAAAATGAAAAAATAAAACATAATTAGTATAGGGGCAATTGAGTTCAAAATCATAACTTCCCAAACTCCTGTAACCATCCTATGCCTCGTAACCTATCCTCACTAGCAAGTATAAATGGAGGGGTGGGATAGAGGATAGAGGAAACAACTTTGAAGAGCAAGGTTATGCTCAAGAAAATATCTTCTGTAATGTCCCCGGGTTTGACCCCGTTTGTATGATGTATGTATACCTAGCGTGGAGCTCAAGGCCAAGGCCCCGCTAGTGTATGTTCATATTTTATTTAAAATGGCAAAGCATTGGACATGATGTTACCCATGTGCTATTTAGCCATGGAACATTGTAAAAATGATGTAAATAAACATCAAGCAATAAAATACCAAAACTGACTATGGAGGCAACGAATGAGAAGGGGCCATGTGTATCCACTAGGGAGTGGTGAAGGGGTTGTGGGATTGAACCATAAGCTGCCATATGTCATTGTGATAACCCATTTGACTTTCCTTGTTGACATTTAACTCTGTTGTAAGGAAGTGGTTGAAGAAAACAATCCATGGCTTTAATGGAGCATGGGAAGCCCAGAAATTCGTATGGTGGAGTATGGGCTCTATTTTCTTGTACCACAAGTCACTCTACCTCTTGGTGGATTGCTTCTTCCTCATCCCCATTCCATTGTGAAAGGACCCAGCATCATTTTCGATCCAAAACGAGTTCCCAGCAGGGTGAAAATCCAGAAATCGCAACTGTGCAAAAACCCACGTTTTAAAGAGCCAAAAAGGCCCATATTTGGTATTGGACAGTAAAATCCAATGGGGAATCCATAGGTATGAACCTTAGGGATAATTTGGGAGCATTAGCTACCCCGAAATCCATGGGAAATCCCAGTTTTTGCAGCCCAGAAAATCAGTAACGGATTTCAGTTATTCGTTGACAGAATGGTGAGAAATCCAAGTGTGGATGTTGGAACAGAGGTTGGGTTTGCTTGATAAACCCAGTGAAGGCTGAAATCTCAGAAAGCTAGCAGCTGGACCTTCCTATGCCCATCCTGAAGAGCACTGGAGGGAAGAGTTTCCTGAGGGACTGTGTAGCAGAGAAGGGGATCTTCCTTGTGTTGGATGTGCATGACCATTTGAGTGAACCCATGGCTGTGAGTGAACCCATTTAGTTCCTCCTTAGTGGATACACAGCCCAGCTCGGGGGTGATCTCTCAGCTGAAAGAATAGAGGCTGGACATAGATCTATGGTTGGGTGGAACGTTGCTCTCACATAGCCAGTTGTTGGACAGCTTCATCTCAAAGATAAGTATTCTCTGTGGTTTGAATGATGTTCATCTGTGGTTTTTCCTGTGCGTTAAATTACTCATGTTACTTGGATGAAATGATTATCTTAAGTTAGTTGGTATGATGCTTGTGCATAGCATGAGAATGGAATTGATTATTATGTGATTGTTTCACTATTCTGCCTGAATGAAATAGGCTGAAGCATCCCCTTCTACTTGTATGTTAATATGGTTATTCCGTTGTGTTTACGAATTGAGTTGTATTAATCCCATGTTCTGTAATGTCTTAATTAAGGACTGATGTTTACATGTTGATTGCATGATGAATAACCCTGTGTGCATATTTTAGTTTAAATCATCTTCAACATTCTGTTTTGGGCAATTCTTAAGCCTGTACATGTTCATGGGCGGTTAGCCCGGAAGGATAGAGCTTGTAGTCACGCCCTCTTTGCCGGTCGGAGGCATGGGGACGTGACATCTTCGAGAGAGGAGAAAGGAGGACTCGGTTCCTGGACTGCAGAAGAAGGCTTGCCTCAAATAGGGTTGTAATGTTCTCAGAACCTTTAGTAATAAAGAATGTTTTCCTTCCACTTATGTTTTTATGAATCATGATAAATGTTGGTATTTGTCTTTAATGCAATTATAGTCTATTCATGTTCATTTATATAACAATAAGAGATGTTGTGGAAAATCATATATATTTTTCGTAGGTACTGAGTGCAGAGAGATTTGGAAAATTTGAAAAAGGGATTGAAAGATAGGATCAACCGTATGAAAAAGGTACTTGTCTTGATAACCATTATACTATCAGTTTATGTTCCAAAACCTTAATGTGTGATAGCCACCCACTAGTATGTTGGTGACCCTAAGCCCCCATATCATAAGGTAGATATCCCTTACAACAACTGATCATGGGGGTGATCCCCTTAGTGTGCAAGACTTTGTCCACACATATTTCTTGCCTAGCACACATAAATCAGGGACACAAATACCGAATGCTCAGATCACCACCTTCTCCTTAAAAGTTCTTGTAATCACTATTGTTAGAGTGGTGAGGTCACCCACATTGCATTTAACTACATGAACCCACATGCGTATAGCAGTCGAGTGTCTACGAGGTGTCATCTTTAACTCATGTTCGTGATTTTTATCGATCATGAAAAAACAAATTCATACTCCAAGACAAGGAATAATAATAAATTCATATATGCAAGTATCTTGGTTTCTTTCTTCTTCGATAGAGTTCCTGCATTGAGACCTGTAGTTACACTTCCACCCTCCCATCCTCGTGAGCCTAGAATTATGCAGCAGGGGGATGTATTCCTCTGTGAGGGTGGTAGTGAGATCCAAGGTGGATATGATGATGATTTCTATGTATGGTGAAGCATCCAAGTGCTTGCTCTCGAGTAGTTACCATATGCAGATTTCGACTTTCGTGGAGATATTGAATTAGTTCTCCCTCTAAGAGAACCATGGGGAGACATGGGTGAGCTTTTTCATTTTTCAAATATTTAAATGTTTATTAATTTTTTGTTCATAATTTTATATATATATATATGTAGTTCATTCAAGTTTGAACCGTCTTTTATGATATGCATATATTGGGTCTATCCGACCAACGGACATCCTAGGACTTACGCGCGACCAATAGAAGGATCTAGAGATGAAACTATGTTTTGTATAGTGGATGGAAAGATGGCCAAGATTAGCCATGATGTATCAACATTGAGGATGGAGTGTATTCCTATCACCATGTAGGAGCATGTGGTGGGAGTACCTGCAACCTAGCTACGCCTACTCGGAAAGGTGTCAAGGGCTATCTTATGTTATCGAGAGTCCATGGAGGCAGATGTAGATGATGGAGATGAAGAGCTTCCATATTTTTTAGTATATTGAGTATTATGATCCTATTTTTGTATTTTGGATGTACTTATTGACTGTATCTATGGACCATGACTTGATGTATACGGACCTACTTTTTACACACACAAACACATATATCTAGTTATTTACATGTACTTCTACCTGCTTGTGTATTCATTTTACAAAGTGTGTGACAAATGGAAGTCTAAAATGTAGTTATCAGATGCATCAGTAATAGTGTTTTGATTTCTTGAAATGTGTTGATATATAATATGCTGAAAATTTCTTTCAAGTAACCTAATCCTCAATAAATGATATAAAAGGGTAGGGTGTCTCACCTGGTAGACCCCATTGAGCTGAGAGACAACTAACTAAGAGTTTGGTCTGACTAACTGAAACAACACTGTATTCAGCTACATTGTTAGTTGCAGGACCTAAGCAAGCACCTCCTAAGGAATCCAGTTGTCCCGTGGGTGCATAAATGACCCAAGCAGTTGAAGCTAGATTGCAAGTGTGACGACTAGAGCCATCAAAAAACCCTATGAACCACTCCAAATACATCTAAAAAAACCATAATACATAAGAAACATTAACCAGAAATGACCATTTACAAAATTATACAACTATGATACAAGAAAAATAACAATGCCTAAGCATAATAGTTTTTCAGGTATATCTTGTCTATTTCGGTTCTTAGGCAACTTATTACATCATAATCAACTAAATCGCATGCACCCTTCTTTAGGACCTTTCAAACAACATACAGTCCTAACCACGTAGATTTGAAATTGCCTACCCCAAGGGATTCCTTTTCCTAGTCCCATACCAAAAGAAGCTTTCCATCAGAGAAAACCCTAGGTTTAATGGCTTTGTTGTATTGATTTTTTACTCATTGCTTATGTTCTTCGTTTGTTGTAAGCACACCTCTACGATGTTCATAGAGACATTCCATATGTAGAAAACATCTCTCAATCTCATAAGTATTGGGAAGTACGCGAATGGAAATCTTTAAGGATGGTATATTGCATTCCACCTTCATGACTGCTTCCACGCAATGAATGATCTAGAAAGGTAAAAACCCTGTGGAAGTATTAACAATTGTTCGATATGCCCAAAGAGTAGGATACAACGTGATGTGCATGTTCGATCTAATTGCATTAATAGTTCACTTGAGACTGGTTTTCAAAGTTTTGTTAACTGCTTCTACTTGCCCATTCGGTTGTGGGTAAAAGGAAGACGAGTTGTCTTACCTAAAACCTAACATAGTTGTCAACTCTGTCATCATCTTGTTCTAAAAATAACTGCCATGGTCAGTAACATTCTACTTTAGAATACAAAATGAGTGATAATTTGATTGAACATGGAGTATGCTACCATTTAACCATCGGATTTAAAGGTAGACATTGTTTCTTCCCACTTCGTAAAGTAGTATACAACGACAATGATATACTTGTTCCCCCCAACTAAAACTTAGTTGCAGGTCATGAATTCCACCCTCCAGATGGTGAAGGGCCCTAGCATGATCATGGGAAAAAGAGGAGCTAGATGAAACCACATGTTTATGGTTTAGAGATGACACAGATCACAAAACTTTACAACCCTATACACAATCTTTGAATATGGTGGCCACAAATACGCCACATGCAAGATGTTTTGGGTCATTGCTAACCAGATAAATGACCCCCACATGTTTTGATATGACAATCATTCATGATAAGCTCAACCTCCTCATGGGTAAAGAATTGACATAATATGGAATCTACCCATCATCTATGTAACATATCATCGATTATGAGGTGGTTTTTAGCATTCAATCTTAACTTGTGTCGATCTTCCGATGAGAAGGTCACAGGACATTTCAAATTGTGAAGATATACTACGATATATTTGTAGCAAATATCAAAGGTTGATATTAAGAAAATGCGCTCATCAGGAAATGACCCATCTTCTATAACCATGCTTTCATCACTCAGAAACTCTAAAATAATATCTACAAATTCCAATAACATCTTTGACTTGGCGTGCTGAAAAATCTAGGCCAAACTCTTGGAGAATGATAATCTAGGCTTATTAAATTTTCCATTGATTATGCATCTGGATAAAACATAGTGGAATGTATTCATGTTCGCAAAAACAATGGTTCTCCTCAGTAAAATGTAATGACTAAACCTCTGGACGACATAGACTGCCTCCAAAGCCATCTTCTCTACATGCAAATATCTTAGTTCAGTAGAAGCCAAAGCACCAATGAGATAATAGATAAAATGTTGTTGGATCTTGTCATCCTCCTAGACTAGCCCTATACCAATCATAGACTCGGATGCGGCCAGATAAAATAGGAATTCCTTCGTGTAATCTAGCAATTGAAAAAGAGGAGGTGATACTAGTGCTTTCTTTAATGCCTCAAAGGATTGTAAGGTGGATTCGTCCCATAGAAATGGGGTGTATTTCTTGAGAAAGCACATGAATCCCTTAGTGATCTTACCATAGTTCACAATAAATCATATGAGAAAATTTTACTTTCCTTGTATACTTTGTAACTCTCTTATGGTTCAAGTAAGAGGAATATAAGAACACTTTACAACCTATACACAATCTTTAAGGATGGTAGGCCACAAATACCCAACATGAAAGATATTCTAGGTCATTTCTAGCCTAGACTAATGACCCCCACATGCTCAAATGTGACAATCATTCAAGACAAGCTCAACCTCCTCATGGGTAAGGAAATGACGTAAGATGGAATATACCCCTCGTCTATATAATATGTCACCGATTATGAGGTTCTTTTTAGCATTCAACCTTAACTTGCGCCAATATTCCTGTGAGAAGGTTGCAAGACACTTCAAAGTGTAAATATATACTAAGATATCTCTGTAGCAGAGATGAGAGGTTGATATTAATAAAATGTGTTTATTAGGAAATGGCTCATATTCTATCACCACACTTTCATTACTTACAAACTCTAATATAAGCTCTGTGAATGCTAGGGACTTGTTTGACTTGGTGGATTGAAAAATCTAGTTCAAATTCTTGGAGAATGATAATCCTATTATTAAATTTTCCCCTGATTATGCGTTGGAATAAAACATACTAGAATGTATTCACGTATGCAACTACAATTTTTTTCCTCAGTAAAATGTAATGTCTAAACCTCTGGATAGCATAAATTTCCTCCAAAGCCAGCTTCTCTACATGTGAATATCTAAGTTCAAGACCAACCAAAGCATGAATGAGATAATAAATGACATGCTCCTGGAGCTTGTCATCCTCCTGAACTAGCACTACACCAATCATAGACTAGGATGCGACCAGATACAATATGAATTCCTTTGTGTAATCTGGCAAGTGAAAATGAGGATTTGATACCAGTGCTTTCTTTAATTCCTCAAAGGATTGTTGTTCAGCTTCTCCCAATAGAAATGGGGTTTCTTGCTTGAGAAAGTGCATGAATCCCTTACTGATATTAGCATAGTTCACAATAAATCATCTGAGAAACTTTGACTTTCATTGTATACTTTGTAACTCTCTCATGGTTCGAGCAGGAGGAATATTAACAACACTTTACAACCTATACACAATCTTTGAAGATGGTAGGCTAGAAATACTTGGAACACAAGATCTCATAGATCATTGCTAATCCAAGTAAATGACCCCCACATGCTGTGATGTGAACATCATTGAGCACAAGATCAACCTCCTCATGGGTAAGGAATTGACGTCAGATGGAATCTACCCTTCGTCTATATAATGTATCACCGATTATGAGGTAGTTTTTAGCATTCAATCTTAACATGTGTCGATCTTCCTGTGAGAAGATCGTAGGACACTTCAATGTGTGAATATATACTAAGATATATCTATAGAAAAGATTAGAGGTTGATATTAAAAAAATGTGCTCATTAGTAAATGGATCATATTCTATCACCATGCTTTCATCACTCAGAAATTGTAAGATAAGCTCTGCGAATTCCAGGGAATTCTTTGACTTGGCGGACTAAAAAATACATGTCAAACTCCCATAGAATGATAGTCCTATTATCAAATTTCCCCCCAATTATTATTAGGGATAAAACATACTGGAATGTATTCACATCCACAACTAAAATGGTTCTCCTCGGTAAAATTTAATGTCTGAACCTCTGGACGACATAGACTGCCGCCAAAGCTAGCTTCTCTGCATGCAAATATCTAAGTTTGGGGCCATCCAAAGCTTGAATGAGATAATAGATGACATAATCCTAGAGCTTGTCACCCTCTTGAACTAGCACCACACTGATCGTAGACTCATATGTGGAAAGATACAATATGAATTCCTTCATTTAATTTGGTCAGTGAAAAAGAGGAGTTGATACAGGTGCTTTCTTTAATGCCTCAAAGGAATTTTGTGTGACTTATTCCCATAGAAATGGGTTTTATTTCTTTAGAAAGTGCTTGAATTCCTTAGTGATATTATCATAGTTCACAATAAATCATCTGTGAAAATTTGAATTTCCTTGTACTCTTTGTAACTCTCTTATGGTTCGAGGAGGAGGAAGATTAACAATCACCTATACTTTCAAAGAATCGACCCTTATACCTTTGTTGGATACTATCAATCCTAGAAGTCACCCTGATTCAAATCAAAAGAAAGACTTATGGGGATTTAAGCGAATCTTGTAGTTCTTACATCTTTGAAAAACTAAACGAAGATGATGTTGATGATCCTTCATCTTTCAAGAATGGGTTGGAAGATCATCTACATATGGTTTGACAATGTGCTTGGCACCATTGAAAGAAAATTTCATTGCACCATGAAAGGTTTCCCTGGAATTATTCAAGCCAAAAGGAATCTTCTTGTATGCGAATGTACCCCAAGGGAATGTAAATATAGTTTTTTTCTGGTCTTTTGGTTTAATCTGAATCTGGTCATATCCCAAAAAACCATCCACAAATGACAAAACTTCACTACCCACACATGAATCAATAATATGATCAATGAATGGCATTGGGTAGTTTTCCTAAGGACATTCCTTGTTTAAATCCTAGAAATAATTACAAACATGTCTGTTCCCCTGCTTTTGATCAACCGAAACAGGATTGGATACCCATTCTGTGAGAGAGATGGGGTAAATGAAATCGGATTTCAATAATTTTTCCACTTTAGCATTGATGGCTGTCTCTTTCTACATATTTACAGGTCGAAAGTTTTGTTGAGAAGGTTTAATTCTAGGGTAAGTTATGATCTCATGCTCTACAATTGATGGGTCAATTCCTGGCATATCCTCATAAGACCGGGAAAGACGTCACAAAATTAATTAAGGGAATATAACTAGCAATCTCTTTAGGTAGATATTTTTCTCCAATATGCACATTCTCCATGACATCTAGTTTAGTATAGGTTTCGATCGGTATGGTGGAGGAAATTTTTTCCATATTCCCCTCAGTAACACTCCCTCCTTTGACAAAGGATTCACATACTGATTAATATTTTCAACTAGTGTCACATGGAACTCATAATTTTTTATCCTTCTCAAGTTTGGAATGAAGCAGGACTTGTGATGTATGTGTTCACATGTTTTCTTGGGTCCTATACTAACCTCTAGAATTCCTTCATTAGATGACAAAACCATATCTAAGAAATCATTTGAATGTGTTTATTTCTCTTCCCATGTAGGAAAGTAAGCTTAATCTAACTGCTCTAAGATGGAAGGTGTAGAGAGGGAATCAACTGTGGAATTGCATATAGTTGGTTAGGCTACTTTTGCTGCTGATAAGGGAACTTGAGGCTCTTCTTGCAAAGGGAGAACCCATGGGTTAGTTCTATCTACAACTATATATAGTTTATTCCTTACACTAATCGTTCCTAAGTAGTTTATAGGAATGAGAATATCAAAAATGCCCGTTAACAATGTATACATCCTGACTCCCAAACTCTCATTCGTTGGGAATGATTAATCAATCAACAGTACGTTAGAATCTGAAGTCTCCATACGACCCCTCTGATTATATGTCAGTTGGTCAACAGTCAACACCTTTCCTTTGTGTGGGAATAGAAGGACTTGAAAAACAGGCGATGGAAGAGCACACATCGCATATTTCTAAGTTCTCCCCAAAAGTAAATTATAGTCCATAGGGGCATCTACAACTTTGATTTCTACAAAGACTATTTTCCCTACAAGGTTTATTTCAAAATATTGTAGGATACCACTTTGGAGAAAATACCTTCTCTCGAAACCAGTCAACAAAGTGTTAGATAGGACCAACTCAAGGGATCCCAGAGCTTTCCAACATGAAATGGACATTACACATGTGGATGCACCTTCATCTATCATTGTTCATCCAATGGTTTTCCTCCATGGATTGCATAAATAAAAAAGGCCATATGGTAAGGTAGGCATGGTTTGACATCAAAAGGATTAAACTTAGCCATCAGGATTGCATATTCCATATTATCAATGGCTACCAAAAGTGCATCTTGATATGAAGGACAACTTTGGAGCAATTATAAGGATGACATCACACAAGGTGTTTGGGACAAGTCTTACACTACCAAGTAGTTTGAAGTGACCCTCATGTTAGGATTGTGAAATGTCTTTTTGAAAACACCTTTTGGTAATTTTGACATAGGATCAACCAATTTTATGATTGAAAGTGGGGTTGATGTTTCTACAGTTTGCTTAACTTTCTGTGGAGCCTCCGTTTCATAATTCTTGGCTCGCTCTGTAGTAGGGTATGAGATCATATGATATTCATATATGATTGATTAGTAGAAGGAGCATTTTGAATTCCTCTGGTGTTTTTTGGATCACAAAAAGTTACATTTTTTCCTTGCGGGAACAGATCCTTCAGGATGATAGGTTGGTGTTGTTTCACTTCTATGCTTGATCCATTAAGGGGAATTACTTCAGGTGATTTTACTTTCATATATTGCAAGACAAATTTACCTTATTCTTATATTTTTTACCACTCTAAGCATTATTTATGGGTTTCTGCTTATTTTGACTTCCTTCACCCTTCTTACCCTTTTTGTTTTTCCTACCGAGATGTTGAGTGGCCTTTTGGGTAGATTGTGAAAAAAAATTGCATTCTAGGGTGAGGGAGTGGAAACCTTAGCTGCCTCCACTATAGATTTTTTTACTAAGAATTCATGTACCTATTTGGACAGTCATTCTATGGTCGGTGTCTCAACTAAACGTACCACACCATCGACATGTGGTGCATGATTTGGTTTAGAAAAGTATTTTTTGGAACTTGGCTCCTCAGGAATAATACCATAGAGAATCCTAGATTAGACATAGATCAAGTTGAGTTGATTGGAACTGAGTATGTCCTCATCCTCCGAGGTCACTCTCGAATTCTAGACATCCTACTAAATATACAGCAATAAATACTTCAAAAATCATTCCAAACGGAATTCAAGAAGAATATTTTCTTTAATGAGAATCTTTCTTCTTCTACACTCCTGAATATGGTCAGATATATAAGTGGCCCTATTTTGTCAAAAGGTCGATAGAAGGTCTTACTGGCATCATACGAGACAAGAATTTGAATGTGATTCAAAAAAGCGATTACTAAGTGAAGAAAACTGCCATAGGAAGAAAACAAAAGTTTAGTGTACCATTTAGTCACTACACTGGTCAGAGTTCATTGAAATAGCCTCATCTGAATCGAATCATCATTTAGCAAGTTAGAGGAGCACCGTAAATGGAATTTTGTGACATGGTCACCGAGATCCTCTGCATTTTGATCTTCAAAATTAGGAATGTGACAAGGTAATTTAATCGATATGGGTGTCCAAGTTGGATCGTGGTGCACAGGGCCATTCATAAGTTTCGATAATTCTGGCAAGTTTCAAGTTTCTAGAAAGGGTTATATAGGCCTAACCAGAGATTGATATTGAGGAATATGGGGTGAGGAAGTGCCCGCACTAGTTGTCCCAAAAGATATGTTGGGGTTTCCCCTAGCCACTAGCTATGATGAAGTAACAATGTTTTGAAATGGATTCCATCCAAAATCCAAAGGATTTATAACTTGGGGGGTGTGATACTTTACTCGACTAGTTTCGATCGACACTAGAGTTGTAGATACAGGAGTTGTGATTCCTCCACTAAAAAGTGAGAAGGGACACCTTCCAAAAGGTGCAGCCAACACTTAACTAGGAGTTTAAAATTTGAACCCTGAAAAAGGGTTCTACCTTCTAGATGACACACCAACATAAGTAACTAAAGGGTGTACATAAGGTGCGGATGGAGGTATGTTCCCTCCATACCATGGAAAACCATAGAAAAATGAAGTGGAACCACTATGACAACTTTGAGTTTTTTGAAATAACGGAGAAGCAAAAGCTACACTGGATATCCAAGTGACCACCATGCTAGACGTACCAGAAGTGTTTGAAGTTACTGAGGGATTAGCCACTCAAGAACTTCGAGAGAGTGGAGTCGAAAAATTTAAAGACACCACTAGTGCACTAGATTCATTTGGTCATGATACACTCATCGATGATGGTGAGACTCCACTGGTCATCATGGATAAAGTGGGAGTAGACTTATCCCTGAGGCCTTCTCCTGAACTAGACATAAAAAAACTCAAAGGAACACCAATTTTAGGTGGACCGAATAGACAAACTTGCACTAAAACAAGATCTATTAACTCAGTTAGAGGTGAATTGTAGTTTGTTGAAAACTCTTTAGCTTGAAAATATTCAATTTCCATTGACAAAGGACCAGTCTAAGTTTAACGAAGTCCAAGTTCCCCACGAATTTCATTGACACCACTTGATTCAAAAGAACCATTTGTGTCTAGTATCCTCCTATGAGGTGGCAGTGGAGGCTCCATTGTTGAAAGTAGAGAAATATTTTTCAACCTCATAGACATACAAGGAATTTGACAGTCCATAACTAAATATTTAAATCACACACGTAGAGGTCAGAATAGATCACAAGAAAACCACAAAGCACAGAACTAAAAAATACAAAGTATCGCAAACACAAGAAGGTAAAATATATACCTTCCAAAGGAGCATTAGCGATGATTAGGGACCAAAACAAACCAATGAATATTGAAGAACAATTACTTGGGGTCTCGTGACAAGTTTTATGGGTGCAAGCGTTCGAATCACCAAACCGCCCTCCCAAATTGTTATCCGAGGTTTCCTCCCAAGTCCAACCTTGGTACAATGGAAATAGCCTTGCAATGTCACATGTGAAATAACCCTAATTATGGATCCTAAGGCTACCAATATTATAAAAATATTTTGGTGGAACAATCATAGGTATGATTGGTGTGCATGTGCAAGGTAGCTAAGCCCAAAAATCAAGCATCACCGGCACCTCACGGGGCCCAAGATGGTACTGAATGAACCCTCATATACACAACAATCATGGTATGTGATCAAACAAAGTATTGGAGGGTTATCTATGCAACTAGTTCCTCACACGAACTCGTGCTTAAATCCTATGTTAGAAGAGCTTTCTTGTCTATCCTTTGCAAACTTGGATTTACCTAAATGATAAGCCACTAAGCCTTAGTTTAAACAATATTGGATAGTTAAATATCACCTAGTCCAAGATCGTATCCTAATCTAGTTGATTCATGCCCTAGAAAGAACATGTTAGTAATATATTTTAATTATTGATGTTCTTTTTAGGGTTATTATTACTCAAGTTAGTGAAAGTGACACTCATGGTGTTATGACTCCACTGAAATGAAAAACATAAATGATTTAAACAATTTCAAATACAATTTTTTTTCGAATTCCTTTTCCCCTTTTAAAAAAAAATTAAATTTTCTTAAAGAACTTTGAAAAATGAAAGACTTTTTTACTCATTCTCTTTTAAAACAATTGAAAAACAAGCATACAAAGAGCATATCTAAGACTAACAATGCAACTAAAATGCTTTGTTTTTTTTTTTTTTTCAAAAATAAAAAGTTAAATGGAAATTAATGCACCTAAGAAATTTAGCAAAAATGAACATGTATAAATGCAAGAAATGGTATTCAGATCCTACAATCGCAACCTTGAAAAACTCTGCAAAGTAGGGCCAAAACCCTACTTGGGATGAGCTACTGAAGTTGGAAAGAAATTAGATTGTAAAATATGGAAGAATTAACAATCCATACAACTAATAATCCAAATAGACACACCTAAACATACACATGTACCGACAGAGATCAAAACAACTTAGAACTACTTAGACATCAAGCAAAACGCCAAGAGGAAATACCTAAAAACAAACTTTCACCTGTAATAAATTTAACCTACTCAACATAAATTTTGTAAAAACAAGTTAACAGTGAAATAATCTATACAACAGGTCAGCAAAGACCTAGGACACAACCCCAAAATGGCAGTCAAATGGAAAAATGCTCAAAAAAAGGAAAACCCTAGAGCTTGGGCACTCTCCTACAGGAACTCATGACTATGTAGTGGTGTCCAAACATAGATTTACTTGCAACTGATCTTAAAGAAACCCACGACTTCAACTAATAAATCACGACTGTAAGTACAAAAACCCATGAGTGGTTCTAAAAAATTTCAAAAAGAAAAATCAAAAGACAAGGAATCCTAAATATCCAAAAAGACTAACTGAAAATGAGATAGTTGCAAATCCTGACAGAAACAAAAAGACGGAAAACTAGACAAAAAACTTGATTGAAGAAGCCCTAACAGAAAATAGATTCCATAGAGGAATCACCAGCTCTGTTGTGAGGGATATATACCTTATTACTTGGGGAATTAGGGTCACCAACATACTAGGGTGTGACTTGTAGACAACAAGAGTTTGGAAACATCAACAAGAGAATAAAGGTAAGTAGGACAGGTACCTTTTTTAGACGGTTGATACTAGCTTGAAATCCTTTCTTCAAATGCTTGAAAGCTTTCTGCTCTTAAATACATGAAACAACGATTAGTGTTTGTACACAATATCTATTAATGTTATATAAAGAAACATGAACATATTACAGTTTCATTTACAAATAAATAACAATATAGATCATGATGCATAACAACGAAAGCATGCACCAAGACAAATATGGAAGAAAGACACTCTTTATTAAAGAATTTAAGGAAACATTACAACCTTGTATGAGACAAGCTTTCTTCTGTAGACCAATAACTAAGTCCTCCTTGTTCCTCTATCCAAGAGATTTCTCCAGCATAATATTGCTCTCAAACTTGTTTTTTTATCCTCTAACCCTCCCATCTATGTATACTTGCTGGTGAGGAGAGGTTACGAAGCCTAATGGTTTGGGGAGTGAGTAAAGTTACCATTTCGAACTGAAATTACCCTAAAGTAATCACCTTTTTATTTTTAAATTTGTATTAATGGAACTCGCAAATATAAATAAGGAAACTCATGAATTTTATTTAGGAAACTCATAAGTGGAACTTTTTAGGGATAACTCGTGTGTTGCATATAGGCTAAACCATGAGTGAAACACATGTGCAAGGAAAACTCATCCATAAAGATTGGAAAATATGAAGGAATGAGTATGTATAAATGATTCAATTCATCTATAATGTTAAGTCCACTTCATGTCCTTTTGTGTAATGACACATTTGGTGTCAATACTCGGATGGAGAAGTGTCATTTCATGGTATAACACCATCTCCTTGAGAAACCCTCTAAGCTTCAAAGATGAGAGACAAGGAATTATAGAAGCGAGGCCTCACAATGTGTTGGTACTCCAACCCTTTCTAACCATAACTAGTATCTCCCTTATATGTTTTGATCATACCTATAGTAGAATTGGGAATCCTAGTAATGTTGTCCCTTCACATTAACATCTATTACAGGATTTTAATTATAGCCTTATATGGACATAAAATAACCCTTTCCTAGCTAATGGACTGTGATCTCTTTCTCCAACAAAGGTTTTCCTACAAATTGGCTTCTTGGTCTACCATCAATGAGGTCTATGCTACAACTACTTAACCTCCCCATTTCATTCTCATGCGGACAACTTCCGTTGAAATTTGAGATAGAGAGACCTTTGGAAGACATACCACGGATCTTTGTGTGCATAGAGTTCGCTAAAACATATATATCCATTATGGGTTTTAGCTCCATCACTTGTCACCGTACCATGATCTCCCATGAAGTATCTCAAGGCCATTAGTTATAATATTCCTTGCGATTGTCTATGAGTATAGAATGTGTAGGAGTGGGTTGGAGAAATACCTCGCACGTGGGTGAGAGCTACTCAATTTTTGAATAAGGCATCCATGCTAGGGACAATTTCCACAGTTTCATTCTTTTCGACCTGTGGTGTGCATGTAGCTCGAGCTCATGTGGGATCCCTATGGGTAGCTCAGCAATGGGTTTATAGGGTAGAAGGAAAACGGGGGAGATAGTAGGTGAATGAGGATGGGGGAGTGGAATGCATGAAGAGGTTGTGGTAGGAAGGAGAGAGGGAAGTAGGGAGGTGGAAGGTGAAGATGTCGACACGTTAAAGAAGCGAGGTGGAGAATAGGTAGGTGGATAAGTTGAAGGTAGGAGTTGGAGGGTAGGACAGGGTTACCTTAGCTTTAAGGTGAATTAAAATTTTAAATTAAAATATTAAAATTAAAATATTAAAATTTAAAAAAAAAAATTTGTATATTAATTAAACATTAAATATATAGTAGGCTTATATTTGATTTTATGTTGCTCATAGAAAATTTTGGGATAAAAATTAAATTAAATAATATAACATCAAACATTAAAAATTTCATACTTACACTTAACATTAAACATTAAACATTAGCATTTAACATAACATTAAATATTAAATACAACATTTGCAATTTAGGTGTTTGTTAATATACTTAGAAAAGGCATTGTTGAGACTTCAACATATTGTCGAAGAGACAAAATGAACATGAAATCAAAAAACCAAGACACCATTGAGACCAACATGATGATATTAACACTAATACATGTATTATACCACATGATGAAATCATATAATGAAAACAACAATGAACGTTTTATGCAATTCGAGAAACATGATATCCCTACACAAAAATATAAGCATTATGTAACTAAATTTTATCACCAAAATTATTAGATTAAGATAATAGTGATCTAATGTTACTAATATTTTAGGAACTATCATGGTTCAGACACGTAGAGGACGAGGTCAGGGTCAAGTTTGGCCACCCTCACCACTGCCACAAGTAGAGCCATCGACATCGCCAAGGACAACCTCCACTTTCGATATGTAGGTCATACTTAGTTCATTGGAAACCATTATGAACACATTAAATAGATAGTAGAAAAGGGGTATAGTGGTTTATACAACTCAGTTGAGCAAGTAAAAATATGAAGGGACATAGTGTCCAAGGACAGAGCCACTTTAGGGTATTTCCAGAGAGATGGAGAATATTAAAAGTCTCAAGTTTTATGGAGGATGATCCAGTAAGCATGTCGAAGCATGGATAGAAGGAATGAGGAGGTGCTTCACACTAAATGAGTATACATATAGTTCCAATTCTATAATTACCATCTTTCAGCTGAAGGGCGATGCCCTTAATTTGGTGGTCTGATCTAGAGAAGTAATTGCATATTACTCCTCAGACTATTTCATGAGAATTTTTTGAGGAGAGGTTCAACATGAAGTACTCGCCAACATGTTATAGGGAGTAATAGGAAGGTGCATTTTATGCTTTGGCAGACTTTTGTAGGAATTTTTTGACTCGCACATGTATGAAGAGAGATCAATAAGTGGAGAATAATTGACCATTAACTGGAAGGAACAGATGTTAGGATGACCAATAAAGGAAGACGTTGAAGGGATCAGTGAGTAAGAAGTTGGTTGGAAGAGAATTCAAAGATAGAAGGTGTATTTGGTCTAGTTGAAGGAGTGGAATTTGTGATAGGTTTTTAGTATACTTGAAGAAGAAGAGAAAAATTCAAATCCTAGTTAGCATAAAAGAACAAAGATAATAGTTATTCTAAACCCATGGATTCTAATGCAGGGGCATAGAGACTCTTAACTCAAGAAACAGATGGATGAAGAGATTCTAGAACGAATCTATATCCTTCATAGTGAAGATAGGTACAATCATGTCCAAAAGTTCGATTAAGATGACATAAGTCGACCTGAGTCACAAGACCAAGTTATAGTCAGGACGTGAAGACTAGTTGGAGGACTAGTTAAGATAACAATATGATGTTGACGACATCAAGGAAGTGAAAGGAGTGGATGATGACTAGAGATGTGGGGATACCTAACCAAGGTGAAACAATAAACTAGCCAGAGAAATAGTTGAAGTTGAATGAAGGATGACAAGAAAAAATAGGGTGAAGCAATAGAGTTCGTTGAGGACCTAACAGTTGAACAAAACGGTCGAAATGAGGAAGAACTGTTAAAGACTAAAAGGTTGAAGAGGGCCAATAATTGTGTGCTCGAGTCGATATATTGAAGAGTAGATGAAAAATATGAGAATAGAATAAAGAAATAAAAGTTTGTATTGAAGCTAATAAAGGGAAAAATACTAGTGTGAGGGATGATCTAGTTGTTAAGAGGACAATGGAAGAAAGGTTGACGCCAAGAAAAAGTAGTTAGTTGAGGACCAGCAAAGTCAAAAGGATTAATGGCAATTTGAACCGATGAGGATAGAAAGTAGTTGGGCATATACCAATGCGTAAAACGAGAGAATTTGTAGTTGAGCCAGAATTCAGAACATAAGAAAGTTGGAATGATTATCCAATAGGTTGAGACATGGACAATGAGATGCTTGGTCCATAGATGAGGAAAATGAAAAGTAAGAATTTGGAGCAATGTGTTATGATGGATTGGATGGTTGAAGCCTTGCACCAAGGGACTTAAGGGATGAGATTACTAATCATTGGAAAATCTAAAGCATAAGAAATCAATGATGCAAAATTAGTTGAGAATTGAATGTGACAGTCATGGTGGTAAGTGAACACATTAGATGACACAACATAGAAACGATATTTTAGAAGGAAATCGAATCTTATAGCAGAATCAAGAGAAAGAAAATGAGGTAATGAAAGACAAGAATAACTAGCACAACACTAAACTTGCTGATGATGAACGCCAATAGAAAATGACCCAGCCACAATTTAAGTGGTTATGTGCAATCAGCAATAACATAGTTGTGTCCAACTATAAGAATCTCTCGACATTTGAGAAAGAACAAGCAATAACCATAAATTCGTATTCAAGAAAAAAGTAAGAGGACGCGAGGGAATAACTAAAAGTATCAACCATGAAAAGAAATTATGTATACTCGTGATTCACATATAAGTAAATAAGTATCTAAGATTATGGGCATCTTTAATTTATCTATTAACTGAACAAGAACCTCCTATTTCACATCATAAGTAATGTCTTTCAAATCAAATATTAAAGAAACAAATATCATATGCTAATAATAATAATAATAATGTAAAAAATTATTTACACTTTAAACATTGAAAACAGTTGGTACATAAACATGGATTATATATACTCATTCGAAAAATAAAATTAAACAAATTTTCTCAAAAATACATTAAAAACAAGAGAAACACGTTGAAATGGTTAGAACTGCATTTTTTATTTCTTAGAATTGCATGTTTAAGTTCTTAGAATTGCGAATAATAATAATATAGTCTCAAAGATTATTTACAGTTTAAGCATTCAAAACAATTGGTACATAAACACAGATTATATATACTAATTCGGAAAATGCATTGAGGACAAAATTTCTCAAAAATACATTAAAAACACTAAAAACACTTTGAAATGGTTAGAAATGCACTTTTAATTGCTTATATGTTTAAGTTCTTAGAATTTACATAATTTGTGTTTGAACAATGAAAGTAAAACTCACTCCAGTATGAATAACATGTTCATATGCATTTATTCCTAATTAGGTTTTATGAATCTAAACAGAAACTGCAATACCATACTCTTCACAAATGACCCAATCACCTCTATTATTATTAAGGGATTATTAGGCCCATATCTATATTTTTCCTTTTCGTTATTGTTCTGGTTGTCTAAGTTACAACATCTTATGATCTGCGAATAGGTCACCAAGCAGTAAATAACAGAGGGATGACAATCTTTATGATTTAGCATCCTTAGAAAACAAATTATTCTCTATTTCTTCCTGTGAACTTTTTCAATCTTTGCATCACTTACACTACTGAATTTTTTTATGTTTCTGCATTAATATAGATTCTCAGTAGCTTGATTGGAACCATTCTACACATTTGTTCCATGAAAGATGTAACAATAAATGGAATATAGACTTCATATACATTGTGGAAACATGACTAAAGGAAGCTAAAATCCATCAACATTTGTAAATTTATTATTAAGGATAATCAATTGACACAACTTATTATTTGTTAGTTATAAATAATTATATTGAGATGATGGAGAAGGAAAAACAATTTCTATTGGTGGCTTATTTAAGTATTAAATTGGATAAAATTTCATTTAATGAAAGTGTATTGGCATAATAAATATAAACTCAATTTGCATAAGAATGAATGAAAAATGGACACAAAAAAGATAGGAATAATTTCAAACAAAATTGTGACTAATGTTACCTGTAATCTTTTAATTGGACACATGTTACATAATCAACATTAAAAATATAATATACATTAAGTCCACCTCCTCATACATAAGATAGAAAATGGAAAGAAAAAAAATTTTCACACAATGAATGTTGAGATCAGACCAACTCAATGACATCACACTTCTTAATATTATGAAAAAAAAATTTCACACAATGAATGTTGAGATCAGACCAACTCAATGACATCACACTTCTTAATATTATGGATAAGAAAATAAGTTATATATATATAATAATGATGACGTCTCTATATCTTTAAATGAATGATCAAGATTTTTAAAAATTGAAAATACACTTTAGAGCCTACTAAAAATCTAATTCCAACAATAATTTTTTTTAATGACTAACTTATTTCTTCATTATTTCTATCAATTCCACTTAATGGGAAAATGAGTTCTCAATAACACCTAGCTTGTCTCTACATATTTGAAATTTAGGCATCCAACCAAATACGTCCAATCATAGATTGTTATCTTATAGAGATTCAATTAAAACTCACTAACATTAACACATACTCATTAAACACATCAAAAAAGCATAATCAAAGCATTATTTATAAAATAGTTCTCGGAACAGGTTGAAATCCATAAAGCTACCTCATAACCTAACTTTTGTAAAGGTATATTTCATGATAACTCAACAACTAAAGAAAGATCATTCCCGATATCCGCAACTCCTGAACTATATAAACAACTGTCATACTGAGCTTTTAGTTGTTCCTTTCCTGTTCTAGAAAAGGTTGACAAATGCCATTTGTTTATTAAAATCATCACCATCATTTAGTATAAAGATTTAACATGCTCACTTTACCAAGTCAACCATGATATCACATAATCGTATTATGTTTCCACTTGTAGACCCACAAATGACAAATCAATGGTGATATCACATGGTTTTTATTAGTTTGCGATTTTAAATTTATTGTCATATGCAAGATTTCTAGTCATCATTTACAATGCAACCTTTACTGGAGTTATTAAAGAGTGGCCTTTACAGCTATAAAGAAAATATTGGCTTTTACTGCCATAAAGAAAGGCTTGGATTTTATTACCATAAAGCATGCATTTTTTTAACTGTTGAGTGTATGCGATCTCTCTCAATCAGCATTATGACATAATCACTTAGCCATGTAGAGTATAATGCATTTTTTTACTTATTCTAAGCTAACACAATTCATTCTTTCTCTTAAGCTTTTTTTCTTCATTTTTCTCTGTCGCAAACTTTATGTGATATTTCTACTAGCTAGGTTCACTATGAAAACTTCACATGTTATCAAAGCTTTGTTTCTGGGAGAAAGTGCATAAGCACTTTATTTGTAGGTTGAGGACAAAGATGCAAGAAGAACCTAAAGAGTGAGTATACATCAGCTTCAATGCATCTAAGAGATCAATTCCTCTTCAAACCCCATTCAACTATTTTGAGTGGAGATTGGAGATGTTAAAATATCTAAAGAGAATATGACTCTTTGATATAACAATGGGAATTGAGAAGGAACCAACAACAGTTGATGAGAAGTCATAATGGTTTAATGAGTACGGGAAAGAAAATGGGTCATTATGTATTTCTAAGTAGTAACCTAAAATTATTTTCTATAGTGATTATGTTGAATAGCCAAATCAAATATGGACCATACTAGAAAGAGTGTTTGGAAAGAAGGATGATCTAAGCGACTATCCATTTGGAGAGAAAGCTCACCAGATTGAGCCATAACAATATTGACACCTAGGATGTTCTCAGTGATGCCTCTACTGCTTCCTCTATTGCTCATGAAGCAATTGTACAAGAGAAACATATTTCCCCTATTCCTCTTGAAGTTGCTACAGAAGAAGAAGATACAAAAGATTCAACATACCCAATTATTATTGATGAAATTCTTGTTGATGTTGCTACACAAAGGACTCTCTCAAAGTTCCACAATTCTCCAGATGCAGTCACTGACAACAGATCCCTTTCTTCCCATACACTATTATATAATCGGTTTTGTATCCCTACGATCATATACTAAAGATGTGGGAAACCCATATTGGGATGCTTCCACAGATGATGCGATTAGTACCTTGGTCGAAACTTGGTATTTTATTCCTCTACATCCAAAGACGAAACTTATACCTCGTTGCATCTACATCAAGCCCTTCATA
>LPNX010686126.1:120282-133172 GCA_001517045.1 Pseudotsuga menziesii | reverse complement strand
CGATTAAGACGGAACGATTAGTTAACAGTGCAGTGTTGTGGCCGACTAAGGGGAGCGAGGACTCCACCTACCTTAGCCACGACCCGATGAGGCGGAACGTCTACAGCTGCTGATGGAGTACGTAATGACGTGGAACTAGTCCTAACAACTCATTTAGGGACGATTAGACATTTGGTGTTTTCTATGAGAATCCTTCACATTTTAGCTAAATGACCTTTATCTATACCGCAATGGAGGAGAAAATGTGGAGATTATAACACTTACTTCCAGAATAAGTCATGAGGTGCAGTTCATTTGGTCTTTGTGGGGTTTAGTCTTCATGAGGTCTCATGGTTAGCGGTAGAAATGGCTGGGCAGTGTGGAGGTTTGATGGCCGACCTTAATAGAAGTCCGGTTTCGATTCCTGCGGGGGAGGTGCGGAAAAACATACCGCACCCCAGAAAATTCCTGTACGACTAAGATTAATTATATTGATAAGTGTTTATATTTTATAGTTTAGTGTGGAGTAAGGCTTATGTTTTTATTTATTTTATAGACTAATTATATTGATAACTGTTTATATTTTATAGTTTACTGTGGAGTAAGGCTTATGTTTTTATTGGACAAGTGTTAGTTTACATTGATTTGATTGTAGTTATTCCAAACTTAAAATAGCAATTAATTTTTTTTATAAAAAATAAGTGATAATTATGTATCGATAACTAGTAGTTATGCATGGATAAGCACGAATTGATGCATATTCTTGTAGAACAAGTAACTTGCTTGTGACGCTTAACTCTTAACTTGTAACTTATTGTTGTTAAATATTTTCACGCATTGTGTTGAGTATGAAAAACAATCAATTTCATAGTATCAATATCCCTAGATATAATTATGATGTTACACCAAAACATGCAGACGTCGATGAACATTCGAAACCAAGCACAAAGCCCTATCATCAAGAGTTGCCATTAGTCCATATTTTTATATTCACAGAGGTGCGACGGTTATACCATGTGGTTGTACCGATACTCCAACACCCTACCTCCAAAGTAGCTCGGAGAAATTGAACGTGAGACCTCAACTCTGATACCATGTAAGGTTTGTAGTTACACCAAAACCTAATATTTTTTAATACCAGCATAGATCCAAATGCTAGGCTCTATCAAGCACCGACAGGGATCAATCTCTCGAGGTGCAAAACCTCTTTTTAGGTATTGCACTTCATGAGCTATCAACTTTGGTGTGTCCTATATATAGCCATTGATTTGATTCAAACCAAAAGACACAAAAAAAAGGTCCACATATAGTATTTTTATTATTAATATTTAATATTATTTATGGCATTATTTTTTATTTTGTTAGTGACTAACATTACAACATCTCCCCATACATGGTTTTAAAACCATATGGAATGCCCTCCTAAAACTATGGGTTGTTTAGGAGGCCTTGCACATTGTTTTAAAACCATGTGCAAGGGCCCCCTAAACCATATACAATAAAACAACGGGTTATTTAGAAGGCCTTGCACATGGTTTTAGCCTTGCACATGGTTTTAAAACCATGTGCAAGGCCTACATTTTTTTATTATTTTCTTTGGTAGGAACATTACAACATCTACCCCATATTGTGTTTTTTTCCTGACCCACATTTTTTTTGCGGATAATTAAATTTTTACTTTTTTATTGGTTTGTTAGGTAGGAACATTACAAAATCTCCCCCATATTAGGTTGTTTTCCTGGTGGACATTTATTTTTGGGTGATAATTAATTCATTTTTTATTATTATTTTATAACTAAGAAAAGTTACAAGATCACCCTCATTTTAGGTTGTTTTTTTTACCAACATTTATTTTGGCTGATACTTAATTTTTTTTTAATTTTGTTAGTAACAAAAGTTACTCAACAAACCTTACAAGATCTCCCTCATATTAGGTTGTTTTTTGGCCGACATTTATTTTTATTTTGTAACGTTATGTAACATTACAAGATCTCCCCCATATTGGGCTGTAGAGCGCCTCTCGGCGCAACAAATGCTTATTACACCAAAGGTGTTATTAAGGGGACGGTCCTCCTCCGGCTTTCGTCATCTGTCGATGGCCTATGAGGAGCCGCCCCCTGTCATGCTGTTTATCATTAAATCTAACCCCAATTTAAATATAACCCCACTATAATATATGTAATGTTGGGCCTATGGGTCAATGCAGGCATGGTGTGGGAAGCAGGAGACTGGGTGGATGCAAAATGAAAGGGAATGTAGGTATCGTAAGCAATAGAGGGGCAGTAAGCATGGTGCAAGAGATTGGATAGTAATGTGAGAAAGGCGGGATAATTTTGAATGTGTCGTAATATTTCACAATGTGAATTACATTGTGGCTTCAAAATAAGAGATCGTAATATTGTTTCAAAGGCGCCATGAAATTGAGCATTCAATGTGCATTGTAATCTCTCGAGCTTGTGACTTAGTTCCATTGCCTCTAATTTAAACAAGAAACTATCTTATGTTATATGAACACAATACTCTAAAGCAACATTGCATTTATTCAATATCTCCCAGTTCTCTGCCATTAGATGAACCATCTGAGCCCTTAGCTCGACCAAGTGTTTCTATTTCCGGAGCCTCTACCTCTTCGCAGATTCTCTGTTAGACGGCATCCCTCTCTACTTTGTCTCGTCTATCACATGTTGTTCCTCTGCTTCATCAGAGGCGGAATGGCTCCAAAAGTGTGAAATGGCCTCGCCATTGTCGCCATGAGATGCAATGAATCTTAAGTTGGGAATCCCTTGTCCACCGACATAGGTATTGGTTTCTTTGTGGGAACTCTAGTTTTATCCCCAGGAGCGTTCATATTTGTAGAAGATGGTGTATTTCCATATTGTATACTTTTCATATCATATAATTCTCTGCCAATTTATGTAGGATGTTTTGGGATTACTGTTTTTTGCGAAGATCCATTTGATTTGAATGAGAAACAAGCATCTGATTTGGTTTCAAGTCTATTAAAGAAGGAAAACTAGGGACAAAAATTTCATATCTTCTCTCGATGATCACTTTTTATGCTCCAAAATATGAAAAAGCTACTACTGTTGTTATTTTTGAATCCATTACTCCTCAGTTGTTTCCTGTGATGAATAGGCTTGAATTGGAGATGGCACCTTATACCCAATTCAACAGGGAAGGTCTCATATCTTAAGTTTGGGAGTACAATAATACATCACCAAGCAAAGCCAATAACATATATGGCAGGAGATAAGAACAAGCTCTAGCAGAGAAACGCTAGAAGTGAATAGGAGATTGGATTGAACAAAGGATGCATTTATGGTTTTTGTATGTACAATACATGTAGGGGACAAAATCTTGATTTTATAAGTTTTTGGGTGAGTGGTAGAAGCATGCTTCCAAAGTGGATGAACGCATGCAAATGGCACTTTGGGAATTTGCTACATTTGGAGCTTGGAGTTATTACTACACAACTTTCCTTTCTCAATTTAGCACCTCCAAGTTTGGAGTGGGGACCGTGGCCTCTAGATTTAGTGGGGCAACGAGAAGATCTAGGATAATGATGGATATGAGGACACGAGGTATATGCAGCTTGACAATTTTGCAGGTTGTACAGTAATACAACACCAGGTAGAGCCAACAACATATATGGCAGGAGATAAGAACAGGATCGAGCAGAGAAAAGATGGAAGTAAATAGGATATTTGATTGAATAGAGGATGTATTGATGGGTTTTGTATGTACAATACAAGTAGGAGACAAAATATTGATTTTATAAGTTTTTGGGTGAGTGGTAGAAGCATGCTTCCAAAGTGGATGAGCACATGCAAATGGCACCGTGGGAATTCACTACATTTGGAGCTTGGAATTATCACTACACAACTTTCCTTTCTCAATTTAGCACCTCCAAGTTTGGAGTGGGGACCGTGGCCTCTAGATTTAGTGAGGGAACGAGCAGATCTAAGATAATGACGGAGAAGAGGACATGAGGTATATGCAGCTTGACAAGTTTGCAGGTTGTTCGTAGGACATGTTTCAGTGTCGAAGTACGATTAATGATCTGTAATTTTTTTTTAACTTCCCTCACCAAACCGAAGAGTCTTTCACAAGATTCTTGTGTATTACTTAGTATTAAATATAAATGTTTATTCTTCCATAATTAGCTGTAATCTTCCTTAAAGAAGTTGTTTCTGTAAATCCTGGATGTTTTGCATTGTAATTTGGTCATTCAATGATCTTCAATACATGAGATTATAAGAGGACCCACGCAAATGTTTGACAAGAAAAATGTCGTCGCTTGTGCAAATTAAGATGTGTACAAATTTTGATGTCTCACGTAGTTCAAGTTTCAATTTCAAAGGTATAGCTGTCCACGTCCAGGTCATGTCTCAGTTTTAAAGGTATAATTCTTTCACGTCAAGGGTTTTGAGGTTTTCTAAAGCTACCTAAAACTTCGAAAACTCATTTTCGAGGAAACTTATTTTCACTTATGTGTCAATTTAGAAGTTTGATGTAACTTATTTTCACTTATCATTAGACTTTCTTTCATCACATAAACTTATATTATCTACATACATCTTTCTCTCATTTTTTAAAACATATCGAAATTCTCTTCAATGTTTCATTTCCCTACTTTGGAGTATGCTAATATTATTTAATTATAGGAATATGTAACTAGTCAAGATTTTCAACTTCGGTGTTCCATTTCCCCACTTTGGAGTATGCTAGTTTTATTTAATTACGAGAATATGTGAGTAGTTAAGATTCTCATTTTGACACGTTTTGGTTTCGTAGTCTTATATTTTCCATTTCTACTATTTAATTCACAACTTACCAAACCCAGATGAATTGTGCATTTTTGACATTTGATTTTACAAATCGTCGGTACTTTCTCACCCAGAAGGCATCATAAAGTGAAGTTGTGGCATTGCAGGAAACAACATGAATAATTCAAGCGTCTCTTCTCCCCCATCATTTGATATTGATCCTTAAGAGGAGAGGGGATTTGCCTCACCAAATTCGTACTTATAGATTTTAAGAGCTGTTCGCTTTGGAATTTCATCTTATTTTAGCAGAGCTATTATTTTTTCAATTTGCATTTGACTTCATTACCCACTTACAAGACCAACTCAAACTCAAGGGCAAATGTTTTTGATGGCAACAATGCATTTCCCTCCTACAAAACCAAATAGGTTCTCTCTTAATTGTGGTTGCTATGTATCGATCAAATTGTAACATAATTGTTTTTTCTCGTGAGATGAACTGTACTAAAACAACAACCATACAAGAGAATTGGTAGCAGGGAATATGGGTTCTAGTGTTGTTCAAATATATTTAATTATTTGTAAGACAAAATTAAAATGCCAACAAATAATTCGGTTGACTGAATGGAAATTAATGCGCAAGGCATACCATCCAATATTCCACGAATTTCGACCTAAACAATTCAGAATTTGACGTTTATAGTTGGCATGAAATTATAAATCCATCTATTAGACAAATAAATGCAAAAAAGAGGCCATACATGTTACTTCAATTTTCTTAAGTTCATCTTAAGATCTTCTAATTTTGTCCAAGGGATTTATAACTAATTTGGTACTTTATCAATTTGTGGTTGGTGAATACCGATAGCTTAAAAGTTAAATGCCATGAATAAGTTATTTGTTACTTGTTCTTGCATTCTTGTAATTAAATTGCATGAGTTATCAGTTATTTTTAATATTTTATATTTTATAATATTTTTAATTCGAATTTGGAATGAATCACATAAAATAAATCTAGACAATACACTTGTCTCATTCTTATGCAATCTAGAAAAAATATTATAATATTTTTAATTCAAATTTTGAATGAATCACATAAAATAAATCTAGACATTACACTTGTCTCATTCTTATGCAATCTAGAAAAAACACAAGTGTTAATCCACTCCAAATTTATAAATATAATATACAATTAATTGAATCCACTACCCATATTTAAACTACATTATTCACATATATATATATCATTAATACAAAACGCAGATTACTATAACTTCTCACTTCCCTTGCACAAACATAGTAATAAAAAAACTCTGATTAAAAATGAAACTAGATACAATATATATATAAATATGAAAAAAAAATTATATACGAATATATAATTATGTAAAAAAAAAATTATAACAATTTTCCTCCTATGTGGAAAGATTAATACAATGCATTGATTATTATAACTTTCCACTCCTCTTGAACGAACATAGTAATTAAAATTTTATAATTAACGAGGAGAATAATCAACATAGTATATTAATTATGTATATTAAAAATATAATTTTTAAAATATTTATTGTTATCATATATCAAAGTAATTATAATATATATTACCATGTGTAATACAAAAGAATGTAAAAAGATTTCTTTTTACCAAAAGCTTGTACTAGAGCATTTTAATTAAAAATATATATTAAATAAATAGTGATGGTTGTTTGTAGTCAATTTGTAGTTAATTTATTGTTAATAAAGACTTGATACATGGAATAGAGTAGAGTATATGAAAATAATGTTTTTATTAAAATAATTATTTAATTGATAAATAAATATAAATAATAAAATATGGAGAGACAAATATTTAGTTTGATAAAATTGCATTTATTTTTTTAACATTAAATGATGAATGTTTTAAATCATTAAATTGGTAGCAATTGAGTGTAGAATCTTTACCAAAAACCACTCGTGAGAGTATGAAAAGTTATATAGGCCTTAGGGTGATATAAGGCTTCCTTAGAGCTTCATATTCACATGAGTCATTTCTAGTGCATAATATGTATATGGTAGCACAAATGGTCATTTTTAGTTTCCTAATTAATTTAAATGTTATCTATTGTTTCATAGCCTTATGAACAATTTTAGTAAACATGCATGTAACAATAAATAAGACTATTCATAGCCTCATCATCAATTTAAGGCCTAGCCTCATCATTGATTTAAGACCTACATAGCCTTTATAGTCTCCTCAACTATTCTTGATAAACATTATGCACCCAAGAATATAGTAGTAAGTGATAGATTAATTGGAATGTACATCATGGGGGCAATGTAGTAAACCATTCATAATCTCAAAATCTATTTAAGACCTACATAGCCTTTGATAATCTCATCAGTGATTTAAGATCTACATAGCCATTCATACTTTCATGAATGATTTTGGTAATTAATAATTGCCCATATTGTAAATGATATTGTAATGTAAATTACCCCTTACATTTTCTTTCAAATGTTTTAGTATACTAGTTGTGTTTTTAGTATAAAAATTAAATAACCATCCAATATCAAAAATATAATTCCAAAGTATTTTTAGATGTTGCTTTTAAATATTTTATTCACAAATCAAAGTAATTTAGGTCTTGGACATTAAAGTGGGTTTTGATCTTAGCATTTTTGTTTTGTAAAATACAAATTTCGAAGTGTTTAAATTTTGTTTTTGAATTTATAAATAGATTGAGAACCCTCAAATATCTTCATAACATTCAAATTATGCAATTTTTATAACATGTATATACGATTCTATTTTTTTATAAAGATTTATAACATAATTCTAAACAAAATAAAATTTTTAATAAAATTATCATTTAAAATTACGTTATTTTAAATTAAGTAATAAGTTTATTAGAAATACGTAGATACTAAAGTCAAATAACACTATAAATACTAAACTTCTATTACATATAATTAAATTAAAAATATATATATATAATATTGAAAAAATAAAAATAAAAATAAAAAGATCTAATTTAAAATTTTAAAAATGTTTTTTGAAATTAAATTAAACAAAAAAAATATTAATTTAAATTTAAATTTAAAAAAAATACACAATTTTTAAAATATTATGAATTTATAATGTATGTAATGTTAAGTTATAAAATAAACTATTGAACTCATCACATTTCATTAACATTTTAAACTTAAATTGTTTAATAAAAAGTAATAAAAACATAGATCCCTTTAAATTCATTAATCTTATTCAATTGTGTTAGGATTAATTATAATATTTTATTGACTATCATATTCTAAATGCTTTTTCCTAGCTTAGTTAGGGGTATATTGCCACTTCACTAGTGCCATGGGGAACTCATATGGGGCCCACCTACCACTTGATGCACTAGTTCACATGAGTTTGGGAGCTCCAGAGGACAACCAATATAATTTAGTATCCCACACTAAGTCATGGGAGTTCAGCCATTAGTTCACACTAATCTGTTTTGAGTTATCCTCAGATGCACACCAGCTAGTTGATCTCTAGTTAGTCTAGCACCACATTTTGTAATGTCCCTAAAATTCATAAAAAAAATTGTAGGCTAGTTAAATGCTACATTTTAAGGACATTGTTTTAACTTCTGCAGAATGAAACTTAGTTGTCTAAGTGTTGTAACCTGTTTTTCCCTCTACTTGCTTTTGTTTCCTATCAAATGATGATATGTTTATCTTATATTGTTATATTTTCACTTGGATATGTTTATGAGGTTACTTAGTCTGTCTAATGGTTTCAGACATTTGTTGATGTTTGATAGTTTACATTCTACTTCTTATCTATATGTCTTAATTTTAGTTTATGGTTTTATTCACTAAAAGGGTTGACTTCACTTTCTGTGTTAAGGGGTGAAGTGGCGGGGTTTATCCCTTAACGGTCCACTCGGAAAGGTAAGGATTCCTACTGCTTTAAGGGGCTTACTTAGTTCATTGTGAACTAATGCAGGATCCTACTATTGTGCAGGTTATTCTAGTGGTGAACTCTATATTTGACCATGGAAAAATAAAGACATCCTACAACACTACATCTATACTACACTATCCTGTTCAAAGCTGGCGAAAGGAGGAATAAAGTCCTAGACCTAACTGTGCGTGAGTCCTACATTTATGCAAGATCGATTAAGTGTATGGTTATAATTTTATGGCGGTCATTATTGTTTTTAAGGTTTAAAACCTTTATCCACCTTGGTATATATTGTATAATTTGTAAACTTTTATGGTATAAGGCATAGGGTTTATGGCATGATCCACACACCATGAAAAACTTTGTAAAAAGTGTTTTGGAAAACTATAGGGTAAACCTTTCTAGTTTATGGCATATTTCATATGCCATACAACTTTGTTTTAATGTTGAAATTCCGAGTATTGCTATGGTTTTAATGCTGGAGTGGTGGACTATGGGATTTCGTCGTGAGCTTGACTATAGCTCCGTGGGTTTGGATTTCGTGGATAGTGGAGGACAGGGTGGAGCCTTAATTATTTTTGGAGAAGTGTGGGAAAGAATCCTCAAGCTTTGGTTAGGGATGGAATCATGATTAATTTTGTCTCTCTCTAGCTTGTCTGGGTGGTCTCAAGCTCTTAGGAGCTATGCTGCATAATGCAACAACCTTCCCATTCTTCTGTAAGGTAATCTTTTGACATGGTCTGTATATTGTAGGGTTTGGTTGATTTCGTTAATGCTTGTATACATCTTATGGATTTTTTGTATTTTGTTTTGCAGGTGGCAGAGGGTGTCTCAAACGTGGATTCAATGGCATCTCCTTAGGTGGCTTACGCAACCTCTCTATGAGTAAGCCATGGAAAATGCAAAGGCCCTAACCTCTACATGTTTGTTTATGGAAAAGTTTTGAACTTTGGGTGGGGAAAACAAATTAGTTTTGTTGGTTTGGGTTTTTGATAGTTCGAGCATCCAAGGGATGCGACTGTCTAAGGCTCTGTCATAAGACTTCAATTTTGTGAAGATTTTGTCGTGTTTCAATGCTTTGTAATGTCTTGGTTTATCTTTTTAATGCGGAGCTCTGTGTGTTAAACTTAATGGTGTATATGTTGGCTTACAGTGCCATTGCTTGCAATGGAATAATGGATATCATGACTATGTATTTTATGTATTTTATGCATTTTATGTTTATCATGGTCAATTCATTGGTGTAGTAGTTAATAATATCGGGGTTGGGGTTGACCTTGCGGCCATGAGCTTGGAATATTGGCTTGGCCATTAGGTGAATACACAACCTGTAAATATGGTTTTTATGTTTATTAATAATGTGACTTTGTATTTGGTTATGAGAGCGTATCTTAGATTTGTTTAAACTGTCAGTTTATATTTGAAGTTCTTGTCGCAGTGTGAGAGGAGAAACCCTTACTGTATATGTTGTAGCGTTTATGTTTTGTATTAGTAGTGGTGCCTACATGATTCCATCCTAGGATGTTTTCATGAAATATCTTTATGGTTTTTTTTGGGCAGGGGACACAAGATTCTACCTTCGGTGCATTTAGTTTAATTTATTAGATGTGAAACAAAATGACTCTATTTTTAAGAATTCCCTTTTATATAAATGGTGTGTTTGGATCTATGTTTATCATTTTTTAGTAGTTTGATATATTTGTATATGAATTGGCCTACGAACAAACCTTCGCAGGTTTCAATGGCTAGGATTTGTAAAACTTATCAGTGTTTATGTTTATCTTTAGCATGGATTTAATGCTTATATTTAGGGTGATAAACAATGTTTATGATATGTTATTTAAATTTTATTTCATGGAAAAATGGAAGCATACGTGCTGGAAATATGAAATCTTCTAGTGTTGGAAATATAAGTTTAGAGTTGGATTTTAATGGTGTGAGATATTTGATCTATGGTTTAATTTATTTCTTTTAGTTGGTATTTTATTAATGAATTCTCTGGTTTATATTTTAAAGTTTTGAACAGAGTTTCAATAGCTAGTTTTATTTGGATAACTAGGGTTTGGAAATCTAATAAATACATAAATGACAAACTAAAAGAACACTAAGGAATATAAACTATATTTTTCCTAGCTATGGAACAATGTATAAGAAAATAAATTCTCTGTAGCATAACATCTACTTCTAGGGCTTATTTTGCAAATAAATTTAGGTTTTAAGGCTCTATAATAAAAGAAGAATCTAGCTGAAGCAAAAATTCAATATACAGATTTTCACTCTAGATTAGAACCCCACTTTAATAAAATATGTAAGAACTTTAAAGAGAAGGTAGAAACCATCATACCTAAAATTTGAAGTTTGTTTGATGGCTAGAGCCCTGCACACTTAAACAGACATATTTAATAAGAAAAAGGATAATTCTGACGTCAAATCTGTTAACCGAATAACTTGGGAGCTACCACGTTCCACCCAACCATGACCCAGAATCGTTCCTGGTTTCAGTCGGTATCCCCCCGATATGGTTCCAACATTTAAGTAGTCTAGAGCTACTAAAGGAAAGGCTTCACCTATATGGAATATCAGCTTCTATACCATATTTCCTTGCCTTTTGGGAAAAGTGCTCTCCAAGATTCTAAGGAGAATAATAATCAGATAGCATAGAATGAGATGATATCCCCAGGCCTTTCGTTGGCTTGGGTCTTTATAGATAATCATTAGGAAATGGGACAGTTAAATTTCAGTTAGATCAACAATCATTTGATTTCTTCAAATAATATTTTACTTAATTTATGTGGAATTAATATTTATTTATCATATCTTAGGGACTCTTTGACTAGTTCCTATTTTGACTCTTTTTAGGTACTAAGATATTTAATTAATTATTTTAGTAAATAATAATACATATACTATTCAATTATTATTTATAGTAAGTATTATTAATACATATCGTTACCCTTTTATTCATAACATATATAAACTACATATGTATAACATTTTTACTTTGGGTATCATATAGCCTGATCCCAAATCACATAGTACTTTCTTTAGCTTATAATCACTTCTTTTATTAAGGCCTTCAGGTAAGGTTGGTCAACTAAGTTAAGAATATCTAAACCTCATTACACATTGGATTACCTTGTATATCATTGTAGTTCTTCAGTACTTTGATGAGACACATAAATTCAAAATTTCATTTAATCAACTTAAAAATAAGTAAGATGAGATCAGTGTTTTATGAGATTCATTTTCATTCAACATAATTAATTTTCAGTAACTCCTACCATTATTTAGATCCCATACTCAACGCTAAAAATAGGGAGTTACACCTAGTGCAATTCCAGAGCTTCTTGCTCAACACTAATGCTAGGATGTACTTTTATAATACAACTAAGGATACAATGGCCAAGGATCCCATGTTCTAGAGCTTATGCTCAACATCAATTTGGAATGCTTCAGGGATTATTCCCAACACTTCCAATTCTTATCTTTCCATGTGCTTTAGAGCTTCATGCTCGACAAAAACGTTTCATAACTCATGTTCTCCAGAGATGACGCTAAAAAAAAAATCACGTACTCATGTTCTTCATAGCTCGCGCTCAACACAAACATCAAATCACTCATGTGATCCAGAGATCATGCTCAACAAAACATCAATCACTCATGTGATTCATAGCTTTCACTCAATAGAAACATCAATCACTCGCGTGCTTCAGAGCTTGCGCTCAACACAAACATCAAATATTCATGTTCTTCAGAGCTTGTGCTCAACACAAACATCAAATCACTCATGTGCTCCATAGGTTGCGCTCGACAAAAACATCAAATCAATTATGTGCCTCAGGGTCCACGCCCAACACATGAAATCACATACATTCTAAATAAAACATATGCATTTGGATTACGCTGAATGTTTCAAACAAATCATCTTATTCATGTGTAGTGGCATCTTATGCATAATATACAAAATATAAAATCAACGCAACATCACATCCAATGGGAATTATGCTCATAAGTGTTAGGTCAAAATTTGGGATATTACATCCCTCCATGCTTAGAACAACACCGTCCCTGGTGTTCTAGGGACTAGGAAAGAAATAAGGTGGGGTAAGCCTCTCTCATGGTGGATTAATTCTCCCAAGTAGCCTCATCCACTTCAAAGTGATTCCATTGCACTTTCAACTGAACTATGGTTGACTTCCTAAGATGGATCTCTCTCT